>JASAOO010003467.1:0-70321 GCA_030849075.1 Zelonia costaricensis | reverse complement strand
TCTTCTTTGGCTTCTTTCCGATCTTTTCTTTTGCAATGGTCAAAAACCCACGAAAAAAGGGAAAATGAAAAAGGAGAGCGTCGCGTCGAAGGCGTTTGGGCAACGATGCAGGTGGCATTGCTGCTGCTGCTGCTACCTTCAGCGTCGCCGTGGCGCAGGGGCGCGGAGAGAATGGCTAACAGGTAGGGTGCACGAGCCTGGAGGGCAGCGTGACCATCGCGGTGCGCAGTAGCGGAGTAAGCAGGTCCCTTTGACCTCTTCTCAGCCCCTCCGCCATATCTGCGGGGTCCTGCAGTCTCTCCCGCGACGGGGTTGACCCGCCGCTTGGATGTGTCTCTTGAAGGCTCACACGTGGACTCCAGTGCACGCGCCACGCCCACTTCGATGCACACACCCTCTCTCTGCCTAAACCGCGCTTGTTGCCGGGCACACGAGTCTTCTTTTCTCTCCACCCCTTCCCTCTCAACACTCCGTCACTGCGCACTCGCGCTGTGGTTTGGCGGTGCCATCAGGTAGCTCGGGTGCCAAGCACTTGCCTGTCCTCGTTCCGTGCATCCTGGCTATTGGTACGTGCACGCTCGTCATCGCGCACACACACACATAACCACACAGAGTCACACGGCGTCCGTTTTGCCGCGAGTGCCTCCGTACAGCTCCTCCACTCTTCACTGCAGCGGCTGCAAACTACTGGAAAAGAAAAAGGTATCGAAGAGAGTGAAGGTGCTTCAGCACGACACAGCATTCCCTATTCATACATACCCACCCACCCACTCCCGCCTGCCCTGCCCTGCCTGACGTCATGGAGACTAGCGTAGAGGCCCTGATGGAGGCGCTGGCGGTGCTGCAGCAGGCCACGGCACTCGACTTCGCTGGCGAGGTCGAGGAGGCGGTGGAGATGTACATCGCGGCCGTTTCGCGCCTGGACGCGGTGGCGGAGGTGCTGCCGGCCGACCTGGCGGAGACGGTCAAGCGGAACACCGNGGAGGTGCGCCGGAAGATTGACATGCTGCGCCGCTCCCGCTGGGCCCGCGACCAGACGAGCTTCTTCCCGACCTTCACGACGCAGTTCGTGCCTGTGCCGATCCCCATTGAGGACTACCGCATTCCCCGCTCGCCTTTCTCGCGCGTCTTCTGGCTGATGCGCATCCTGGAGCGGTCGATCCACCAAGGCGCCTTTCTCACGCCGAGCCTGTACGTCTCGCGCGAGGTGTGGATGCAGGACGGCGGCGGGACCTCGCTGCGCTACGTTGGCTCCAAGATCAAGTACACGTCGGCGCTGTGCAGCGCGATGGAGCCCCTGCGGTCCATGACGACCCTCGGCGACATCGAGAAGACGGAGAAGTACCTGCGCAAGTTTGTGGATGTGGAGCGGGAGCTGCGGTGCACGCTGGACAGCGAGATCGGCCGTGTTAAGGATGCAAAGCCGCAGAAGAAGACGGTGTGGGGGGCCCTCGCCAAGAAGGCCAAGTCATGGACGCACCAGGAGTCGAACTACGACGTCTGCCTGCACTGGGCCACCAACGCGCTGGATCAGGGGCAGCTCTTCGAGCGGTGGCACATCTACTTTGCGCAGGCGGCCAAAGCCGTGTCGCCCGTGCCGTCGGGCATTCAGGTGATCTTGGATCTCCTGCAGCACATCGGCATCCAGTTCTACAGCGGCCTCTGTGTCTTTCTTCTGCACGACATGACCATCCTCGTGGAGCGGTATCAGTGCAAGTGTCAGAAGAGTGTGACGCGACTGCTGCCGGTAGAGCCGAAACTGGAGAGCGGCAGCGGTGGCAACTGAAGTGTCACTGCCCCAATGTGCGTCTCTGCAAAACAAACAAACAAAAAAGAGAAAACGAACCCATGCACGCACACACGCGCGCGTGTGTGTGTTTGTGTGTGTTGGACTGGAGGGAGTGGGTGCAAACGAGGAGGCTGCGTTTTTTTGTTTGTTTTAACAGCGTCGATTGCCGACTCTCGGTGGGCGTGCGTGTGTGTGGGTAAGTGGGTGGGTGGGTGGAGGCGGCTGAGCTGTGGGTCATTGCGCTTGACTACTGCCCCCAGATTTCATCCATGTCCTTCTTTGCGTTCGGCGTGTATTGCGGTTCATGGCTGACGAACGCCGGGTGGTCGACCTGCTGCATCCCCTTCCGCCGTCATCTCTTTGCCCATCCCCATCCCCCCCCCCTTCTCCAGCCCGTGTTCCCCTTTCCCTGCTCACGACCCCGGCCTGTCTTCCTCTCTCTTCCTCTCTGCTGCGTGAGTGCCGTTTCGCGCGTATCAGTTGCTTTACATATGATCTTTCGGATCGGTCACGAACAGAACGAAGCGCCGCTTCTCATCGACTCCTCACCCAGGGGCTCGCTCCCCTCTCCCCCCCCCCTCCCGCCCCGTCCCTCGGGCGCGCCTCAGCGCGACGCCGCGGGCTCAACACCGCATGCCGGCAGCCTCCGTTCTGTGACGTGTCTCGCAGGCGGGACATCGCCCCCCCCCCCCCCGCCACGCCCAGGCGGCTTTCCTCACAAAACAAAGCGGACCGCAGGCACAGCGCTCCGTTTCTTTTTTTTTTTCGGCTGAGACCTCTCGTGGCGTTCACCTGCTCCGGCTTGCGACGGCAACGCGACACACGTCGATGCTGCCGCCGCCTCTCGCGAAACCCTTCACCTCCTTCTTCTCCTCATGTTCCACCCTTACTCCGCTCACGGTCGATGCTGCCCTTTATGCCACACACACACACGTATTCAGTCACAATTCCGTGCGCCCCTCCCTCAAGCACGAGCACGCTCACTCATAGGTACACGTGTGCCGCAGAGCGCGAGAAAAGCGCACGACGGCGGTGATGCCGCTGGGCAAATACGCACACACAGACACGCACGCACAACGCACGGTCTCGATTCACGTGCGGCAGCTGGCGCGCATGCATGCGGGGAGGACCTGCTGCAGCGACCCATGCAGACCTCACAGCTGACCAACGACGCCGGCTTCAAGTTCGAGCTTTGGAAGAAGCTGCTGACAGATGCTCTCGCCGGGACGGGAGAGCAGCAGCAGCAGCAGCAGCAGCGCCACGCGGCGTGGTCTCTGCCAGCCAGTGTCACGGCGGCGCTGTTCCGCGTGGCCCTGCCCACCGTCCAGGCGCACCTGCCGCGCCGCGTACGCGAGCCGTGCTGCCTCGCGGGCACCTGCGCCACCTCCGGCATCCCGTTTGTCCACCGCTGCGTCCAAATGGGCCGCGGTCTCGTCGAAACAAACGATAGCTGCCGCGACGAGCTCTGCTACTGCCTCGCCCACTCAACCGCGTGCGCCGGGCCGGGCATCGACCTCCTCGTCCACGGCTACTACTCCTCCGGCAACGACATGCGAGACCGCTACCGCGGTCTTCGCTGCCTGCTGCACCACACCCGCGCCCGCCACATTGCCTTCCAAAACGTTGACAGCCACCGCGACGCCCGCGAAATCGTGGGCGAGCTCGGCTACCTCATGCGGTGCACTCGTCCAGGCGACCGACCTCCCGAGGCGTGGTCAGGGCTGCGTCTCACGAATGTCGCCCTCCACCCGACCTCCTTCCACGGCCTTGCGACGTGCCTGCTCACCTACGACTGCCTGACGCACGTCGCCGTCGAGAACTGCCACGTGGGCAGTCTCGTCAGCATGGCCGCCTTCGTGCAGTCGGCCACCCGTCTCACCCACCTCTCCCTCCGCGGAACGACCATGGCGACGCACTGGGCCGCTGTCGGCGCGGCCGTCGCGGCGTGTGCGTCGCTCGTCGACCTCAGCGTCGCCGCGTGCAACTGGCAGGACACGCCGCAGCTTGCCGATTTCGTTGCGGCCCTCGCCGCCTTTGCGCCGCGCCCGCGCTTCTCCCTCGACCTCTCCCGCAACCTGCTCACCTCCAAGTGCTTCGCCATCCTCGCGGCCGCCAGCGAGGCGCTCCGCGGGTGCGTCACCGACGTCTATCTTGGTGGCCAGAAGTTCCTCGGCGACGAGGAGGACGTGTCGCGCTTCTTGGCCTCCTACACCGCCCTCGACTCGCTCAGCGTGGCGCGCACCGTGCTCAGCACCGGCGCCGCGCAGCGCCTGTTACGGGCCATGACAGACAAGAAGAAGACATGGCGCCTTGTCGACCTCGCCTACGCCAACCTGCCCGCCGGCTCCCTCAAACGCGTCTGCCAGATCGTCTTCGCCCCTGCGATGTCGTCGCTGCGCTGCACAGGCGTCAACCTGCATGGTCAGCTCACGAAGACTGGCCTCGCAGGCTGCGCCCCCGTGCTTGCGCAGCTCGACTTGGCCTGCTGCAGCCTGACGGACGAGTGCGTAGGTCAGTTGGCCGCCGCCTTCGAACGTGGTGCGCCGCTCGCGCTGCGGCACCTCTCCGTGAGCTGCAACGTCGTCGAGAAGAGCCGCGGCAAAGGCGGCGGTGACGGCAGCTTTCTATTCCTGTGCAAGGCGTTGCGAGCACACAGCGCCCCACACCTTGAGTGGCTGGACCTCTCTGGAAACAAGCTCCCCCTCCTGCCGGTGGTGGCTCTCGTCGAGCAGGTGTCCATGACCCTCCAGTACATCAACCTGTCCAACTCAAGCATCGCCGACTCTGCCTCGGACCGGGTGCGCGTGCTCACGACCCTCATGCGACGCCAGCGCGGCGCCGCAGCCCCGTTCCCCGCCCTGGACGTTGTGATGGTGTCGACCAGCGACGAGCCGTGGTTGGGGCTGAAGGAGTTCACGGAGTGGCTCGCGACGCAAACCAGTGTACGGCTGCTTGCAGAGCCGGCAAGCCTCCCCGCCCTCGCGCGATGAAGGGGGCAAGGGACGGGAGCGCTTGCAGTTGTGAAGAGGCGTCACGGCGGCAAGTGTTGAAGATGCGCTTGTCTCTCTGTCCGTGTCTGTAACCGCTTCTGCCTTCCCCCCCCCCCCCGCCGCGTCCGCGTCCCCGCGACCGCGCACCTGACTATTCGGTGCCGTGGTAACGGAACACAAGAGGCTCACACGAAAAAAGGAAAGAGATGCTCGAGGCAGTGCGGTCGGCCTGTGTCGCTCGGAATGGCTGCCACTCGGGACACACCTACGTACAAGAGCGTGCAGGTGCGAGAGAGTGTGTGTTCTGTTGTGTGCTGACAACACCAAGCCTCCACCCACGTCCCCGTCCCACGCGTGCCACGGATGCATGTGGCACACCTCAAGCCCCCCTCAGTCCCGCCACACTCTACGTCACTCGTCACACCCCGCCCCATTCTTGACTTTCTCTTTCTTGGCGGATCTCCGCGACACTCGCGACACAGAGCCTCCGCCCACGACAATCACGCCGCACGCACGACCCCCCAGACATGTCTAGCTCGGAGCCGCAGGAGCGCCGTGTGGCCGACCTTGTGCGCCGCGAGTGCGATCTGCTCTTCAACCTTCTCGACGCGAACCGGCGCCCCAGCGTGTACCGGCACCACCGCTTCTTTCGTGATACTCGGCACGCCGCCCAGCTTGCCAGGAAGTGCTACGCAGCGACGGGGCGCGTTAAAGCGGGGCACCGGCGGCACGCAAGGCGGGACCGGCTCGCCGCCGCCGCGCTGCTGTCCACGCACCGCGCCCTCGTGCGTGCGGTCGAAGCCTGCACCGCCGAGCTGGCCGCCAACCGCATCGACACGGTCGCCCTCTGCATCGGCTTCACGGCCCTGCTCTCCCGACTCGGCTGCTGCGTCGGGCAGACGCTGATCCTGCGCGGCGGATCTGCCACGCTGGCGGATTCGACTACGGCGTCGTACCTGCGATACCTCGCGTCTCGTGAAGGCGCACTTGCCCGCGTCACCGAGACGCCGTCGCCACCCAGTGCGGTGCCTCGCAAGGCCGCTGCCGCCACGTACGGCGACACCGTGAACCGGATCCAAGAGCAGACCGCACGCAAACGGTGGTAGTGCACACCACCTGCGGTGATGAAACGCGCGCACCTTTCCACCGCCTTCCCCCTCCCCCTCCTCCTCCCCCGGTTGCGGCAACCGGCGGCGGTGGTGTCTTCCAGAGCCGCCGCCGGACCGGCACCACACCCCACCTCCGTCGCTGACGCCGGCTCGCTCGCCACGGTGTTCGCGGACCACGCCCCACTCGCGGAGCAAGAGCGGCGAGTCTTCCTCACCCAAGCGGTGGCGTCCTCGGTGTGGATGCTCGCCTCGCTGCAGCAGTTCAAGCTGCAAAAGCGTCTGAAGTGGTGCGGCTACAGCACCTGGACGGGCCTTGGCTGCCCCGGCTACTACACCGTTCGGCACCTGTACAACATTCTCGTGGAGTGGCGAACAAGAGCTACAATGCCGCCTAGGACTGCCCGTTCGTTGTTGCTGTTGTTTGTTTCCCGGGGTTGAGAGAATGCATGGGTACCCTCTCGCTGGGTGTGTGTGTGTGTGTGTATGAGCCCCGAGCGTGGGCGTTGTGGTTCGACTGCGCGCCAGCTGACCTCTCGGCACAGCGCGCCACTGTGAGTGGCGGAATGTGCGTCTCGTTTGCGGTGGACGGGGTGCTGTGGTGGACGCCGTGCACGGCGCCGCGGCAGCGCGTCCTGTGTGCGTGGTCGCTCTCTGCTGCGGCGGCCGGGCGGCCGAGGCCTTGCGCGCGCTCCTGAGGCAGCGCCGTCATGCCCTACTTGACTCTCGCGCTCGGCTGTGGGTGCGTCCACCGTCGCGTGTGCTTCTGCTGTGTGTGCGCCGTCCTGCTCTCCTCACGCCCCAGCACTGTGCCCACGGCTCTCGCCCCACCCCCCTCCTGCAGTCTCCGCTGGGCTCGAGGCGACCACACGCAGTGTCACACTCCCTGTGCTGGTCTCGCTCGCCGCCCCCGCTGACGGTACGCGGGGCAGAGAATGGCCACATCGATGCCGTGTGGCGACCCGCGGGCACAGCAGGTGATGCAGCACGGCTCGCCTAGGCCCGCCTGCTGGTGCTTTCACGCCGTTGTCGCCCTCGAGATAAAAAAGTGGGGGCGCCGGCCGCCCCGGCCTCACCTCCTCCCGAGGCGGCGTCTCGGTTCCTGAACAAGCCACTTCGCTGACACCCCCCTTGTGCATCGACATGCTACCACCACGCGGTGCTGCCGATATCCGTTCTGCGGGTTTGCAAGCTAAAGTCGGGCCCGCGCGTGTGGGGGCGCCGCTTCTCAGCAGACGGCACACACACCGCATCCCCGCGAGCCGTCATGCGCACATCGGCACGAACCCCCTTCACCCCCGCTTCCATCCCTCTCCCCCCCTCTACCCCACCCTCACTTTGCTGCCCCACTCCCTCCGTTCGCACCCCTGCACAGACACTGTGATCGCCCCTCCCGCTCTCCACCCACCGCCCCTAACGCTGTACTCCACTCTCGCCCTCGTCCTCAGCACTCCCTTGTCTCCTCCTGTACGCCTCGGCCGCTCTCGGCCCCCCTCTACTCTCGCGTGCGTGCGGGCTCCTCCTCGTCTGCGCTGCCGTGCGGCGTTGCTCAGCTTCTGCAGATGACGGATCGCAGAGCAGTGACTTCACCGCCACGCAGCAGAGCAACACACTCGCTTTCCTGCAGAGCTTCGCGACGGCGGGCTGGCCTCTGTATAGCGTATGGAGCGGCACAGACTTCTGCGGCTGGAGCTACGTGACGTGTTCCAGCGCCGGGGCTTCGCTGGATGGGAGTGTGGTGACACTGATGGGCCCCGTGACGCCGCTACAGCTGGGCGCAGGCGCCGACGGCACCCGGGTGGCTCTCAGTGGGATAACCATCCCCACCCCCGACAGCTACGGGACAGGAACCCTTCCCGCGAGCTGGATAAAGGTGACGCGCCTTGACAACATAGACCCTGATACCAACGCCCTCATGCGCACGCCACCCGGCGAGTGGGGATCGCTGGCTAACCTTGAGGAACTGGACCTGGATGCGAATCAGCTGTCGCGCTTCCTTCCCGCCGCGGCCAGCTTTCCGGACTTGACCCACGTAGACCTCAGGAACATTAACTTCTGCGGATGCGTGCCCAGCGCGTAGACGGCTACTTTCCCCTCCATCGAAGCGGACCAGGCACTGACCGCGGCCAACTGCACCACAGTGAACGCCTGCCCAACCACGACAAGCACGCCCACGACGGCTGAACCCGACCGCGGGGTACGAAACTGCCTTCAGTGCAGTCACAGCTCGATCTTGGTGTGCGTCGTATGCGCTGCAATCTACACGCTGACAGACCTTTCCACGCGCGATTCGAAGGGTGATAGCGGCGCCCGACCGGCCGCTGTGACGGTGGTTGTGGCGTTTGTCCTCGCAGCAGTCGGCGTCGTGGCGGCGTGAGGCTGCCAGCGACCCGTGCGGCCGTTTCCGGCGCCTTCTCACTTGGCCCGTCACCCCCGTCTGCTCGCGCACTTCCCTCAACCTCTCACCGCGCCGAGAACGCCGCTGTGCTGCACGGACGTGCGAGACGGGGTTAGGGTGGCCCCTGCGCACATCGGCGGCACGCGATCCCCACGCCGGCGGCTTCCGCACGCACACCGCCGCCTTTCCTCCGATTCTTTTCTCCCCTCTCCTGTCTCGGAGCGGTCGCCCACTGCACTCGCAGACACCCCCGCGTCTTGTGTCGTGAGCCCGACCCCAGGGCTCTCCTGCACTCCTTCCGCGCGCCCTGCACACGGCACCGGCCGTGACCGCGGCAGTGCTGCCCTCCTTTCTCATGTCCCTCTCTCTGTCTTTTTCTTTTCGTATGTTGAACTCCGCTTCCTACCCCTTTCCTCCCCCAGTGGCGACCTTTCCTGGCGCCGTGAGCGTGCGTGCGTGGATGTGCCGTGCCACGCACACCAGCAGTGCCCCACACCCACCCCCGTGTTCCGCGATGCCGTCATGATTGGCGGAACACGGTCGCCGGGAGCGTGTGCAGCCGAAATCCCGCTTCTCCGCCATTTTCTCGGAGTGGGCGTCGCGACGCG
This sequence comes from Zelonia costaricensis, assembly GCA_030849075.1. Classification (NCBI taxonomy): domain Eukaryota; phylum Euglenozoa; class Kinetoplastea; order Trypanosomatida; family Trypanosomatidae; genus Zelonia; species Zelonia costaricensis. The sequence goes on along the minus strand of JASAOO010003467.1, from coordinate 61,430 downwards.
TCCGGAGACTTATCAAGTGCTTGGGTGAGTGCGTGTAGGCGGGCTGCGGTCGACAGAGCCTGCTCCGGCTGCCCGCATGCGTCCACCACCCCTCCCACTTTTTCTTGTTTCACATGTGTGACCTCCTTTCGGTACAACGCACCCGCCCGCCCGGCCCGCGCGATCGGCTTCCCTTCCCTCCCCCCCTTCTCAGAGCTCGCGAGCGGAATAGAAGGAGCTCGCTTTCTCCAACAGGGAGAGTGAAACGTGTCTCGCCGAGTTGGAGAGGAGGGGACATGCACTTACGCAGACCAACTGCCACCGGCGCTGTGCGACTCGGAGCGTCTTGTTACACGCCACCGACCCACCAAAGCCCCTCGCCACAACGTGGTGTCCCTGCCGTTGCAATCCCCCTACAGCAAGGCACTGCCAAGAGCAACCAGGCCCACCCAAGCCTATCCGTCCGACTCCTCGCGTGGCGGGCATGATGGGTGGATGCCTGCTGCGCACGCTGTGGGTCCTTCAAGGTAATCACACGCAGTGGACGCTCGCGCCAGCTGCGAGAGGAAACCATGGCTCCCACAGTCCGGACCCAGGTCCGCCAGGCGGTGAAGCGGGAATGCGCCGGTCACGTGCACTTGCGCGAAAAGCTGGGGACGGCTCTCGGACGCCTCGGTGCGATCGCGGCCACGAACGCGCCAGCACAGAACTCGGAAGAGGTTCTCCGCGACCCGTCCACAAAGGCGGAGGCGGGTGCGGGGCTGTCCGCTTGATGGGGGGAGGCGACCCGGCTGGATGCCACACAGGCCCCTGTCCAAGAGCTACGCGCGCAGCGGGCGAGCACGGCCCAGCGTCAGGGGTGTCTTGAATTCAAGTTGGCATCTGATGCGGGCACAACTTGACGCAACACGGACGAGGCACGCGCCTTTCCAGCCCCCCCCACCACCACCACGACGCTGCAAAATGGGGGTGCCTCCTCGCCAAGGGGGGGTGGGGCGGCATGCGCGGCCGGCATGGTGAGGCACGCACAAGCCCGCGGCCCCGAGGTCGCGCACGCGGCCCCCCGGCCACGAGGAGGCGTGCGCCGCCAGCCGCCGGTGGGGGTTGGACCCCACGGGCCGGTGGGAAATTGAGAAGCCGCCACAGGGGATCCGTTGTGTAACAAGGCCGCACGCGCCCCGGCGGCCCCGGACACCCTCAAGGTCCCCCCGGGGCGGGCGGGACGGGCGGCCTGGGGCGGTGGGCACGGGGTGACGTTTTGGCCCCACCCCACCCGCGGCCCTGCGCACCCGATGACCGGCCGGCGCCCCCCCCCCCCCCCAACGCACGCGAGGAGAGCAGCCGCAACCCCGACCCGCCACAGAAACCCCCCTCATGGGCCCGGGGGCCGCGACGCCGGGAGGCTGACGGCCGCGACGCCGGGAGGCTGACGGCCGCGACGCCGCGAGGAGGCATCACTTTTCCACAACCGCGACGAGGATTGGCACAAGCCAGCGCCCTGCCCCCTGCCCCCTGACCACGGCGGCCGGCCGGCGGGGGGGTGGCCAGCCGGGGCGGCGCGCGCCCGTGGGGGGCGGGGAGGATGGTGGCCCAGGCGCATCCCCCCGCCCGAGGAGACCCGGCGGGGGGCCGCGGCGGCCACACGACGGCCGGCCCCACCCCAGCCCCACACCCCGCCGCCACGCGGCACCCCTACCCCGCGGAGGACAAGCAACCAGCTGTGGCACGACCCCGTCTTCCCCGGGGCCGGTGGCGCCGGGGCACCCCGGAAGGGCGCGGCGCGGCCCAGCGCCCAGCTGGCGGGGCGGCGGCGCCGCGTCTCGGGCGGGGCCTGGGGCCCCCGGGAGAAACCCCCCGCGCCGCGGGGCCGGCCGGCGCCGCCGCGCCTCGCGGCGGCCCAAGGAGTGGCCAAGACTGGACCGGGCGGGGCGCGGGAATTTTTGCCCCCGCCGCACCCCCGGGTGCGACGGGGCCAGGCAGGAACCCCAGAGCCACCACCCCGCGCGCCCAACGAGGCGGGGGCGCTGCTAGCCGTGGCGCAGCCGGCCCTCCGGAACGCCCCCCCCCCCCAGCCGAGGGCGACACCAGCGAACCACGCCGATCCACTGGACACCCCGACCGCCACAGCCCGCCGCATGTTACCCAGGATCGTCCCACGAAAAATGAGTGCGCCCCATCGCGGTGACCCCCCCCCGCGCCGATTTGCATGGCGCCGCATGCCCCACGTTCTGGGGTGGGGTCGCCGTTGACACCCCGACGGAACGAGCCGCGGAACGCCCCGCATCCGGGGGGGGCCAAATGGCAACACCGGCGGCCGACGCGCCGCTGCTGCGTCGAAAGCCGCCCTCATCGGAGACGCAGCCCCGGCGCCCTTCGCTGTCGCACGGCCCCCCCCCCCACGCACGCCCACACGGGCCGGGCCGCGCCCTGCACATTTCGGCCTGGGGCATGCCAGGGGCACATGTCGAGACAGCAGCAGGCGCTGATCGAAACCACGCCGGTGTCGGGGGCGCTGGGCAGGGGGGCGACCCCAGGCCGGGTGCACCCCCCATGTTGAACTTCAGGCGGTGGATACGCTGCCGCGAATTGGAGCAAGGCGTTCGCAAGCTTTACGGGCACATTCGTCCCGAGAACGCTGCTGTTGATGAACCATTCCCTTCCCCCGCCCCCCATGCACGCGACACCCCACACTCGGCTTCGGCGTGGGGGGGGGGCGGGTGACACCCCCGAAGGGGGGCGGGGGATCCAAGACTTGGGTGGTGTTTCTTGTGTCCTTCGCACTGCAGCGGGGTCTTGGGATCGTTCTGAAGCCATAAACAGGCGAAAACACCGGAGAGGGCTTGATGACACCATCGGGGCACGGCGGGAAAGCGGGGGTGTTGTCAGGTTCTTTGGAAAGGCGGCTGCCTGGGGCTTCCTGGGTGTGCATTCCGAAAATGCCGCGACGCGTCTTCCACGCCCGACCCCCAACCCCCCCCCACCCCGCCCAGTTTGGACAAGGCGTTGTCAACATGGCTTGCGCCTAGGGCAGGCGGGGGCGAGGGATTTAGAACCCGAATGGTGCCTGGTCAACTCGGGGAGAGAATTGCGCAACACCGGTGGTTTAAAACACCTGGCCTCGCCGAGCAACACGGCTGATGGCGCAGCGTGACGGGGGGGTTCGGGGCAGCACCGTCATAATCGGAAAAGCCAGTAGCGATGGCGAAGGACGAAACAAGCGCCGGGGTGGGGATGTGGGTCGCTAGGGAGAGACCGCTGCCCATCCTCCCCTAGGAAAGAAAACAAGACAGAGAGCCAACGTCCCCGCACCAAGCCCCACCGGCGGGGGCTGGTAGCGCAGCCATCATGCCGGCGGGGCTTGTTGCGGGGGAGTTGACTCCTTGTTCGGCCGCTTCGCGCGCCGCGTCCTGGGGCAATCCTTTCCGGCCACCACAAAACCACACACACACTCCTCTGCGGGCGCCAGGAGACGGGGGCCCGGGGCGCCCCGACCGCATCCGCCATTCCCCGGAACGCCCACCCGCGCACCAGGGGGGGGGCCCTGATGCCCCCCCGCCACGCCGGAAATCCGGAAAGCAGCAACGAAAACGCCAGAGACGCTCGGAAAACGTGGAACCGGGGGCCCTTGACCGCCGGCCGGGCGGCGAACACCGCCCCGCTGAGACCAGCCCGTGGAAATCCCCTACGGCCCCCGCCCCAACTTCTTCGAGCCCCCTCACCGGCCCCGGGGGGGGGGGACGGGCCTCAGTGCTGCCGGACACGCGGCGCTGGTGGGGTGTTGGCGCTTGCAGGCGCCAACGGCCACGGCAAACCCGCGGGACGGGGACAAAACTGGTTAGCCCGGGGGTGCCGGAACGCACCCCGGCCAAGGGGGGGGGGCGACGCACGCCTCTGACATGCCACTTGCCCGCCGCAGGAGGGGACGGGGTGGGGAACACCAGGCCCCCTCGCCTGCAGGACTGGGGATTCTTTTGTTTCCCGCAGCCGGCGCCCTGCCTGAAAAACGGGAGCACCTCAACGCGGTTTCCAGGTCTACTGCCCACCCTTGGTGGGGAAGCTAAGAGCTCCTCTCCCCAACGAAGCCAAACCACCTCAGGTGGTGATGGGGTTCAGTACCCGCAAAGCAGGGAAGCCGTCAGGGTATCGCCGTTTCTCCGAGGCGGTCGCTCCCCGCACGGTGTTGGCGAAGGGGTCGGGTCTGGCGTCCGCCGCTTACGGCCTCCGGCCTCCGGCAGTGACCGCGTTTGAACCAGCCGCAGTAAGAACGTGCCTACGTTTCGCGAGCTTCTCGCTCCTTTCGGAAGTTGCGCTGCGGTCCCCACGCTGTGTTGATGTGCGGTCTCTTTCTAGCGCCCACGGCAGGGGGCTGAGTCTCGACCCAGCTTCTTGCACGAGGGAACCTGAAGAGAGCCAAGGTGTGGGGTTTAGTAGCGCAAGGTCCAAAGACACGCGACTTGCTCTGCTACAACGTTTGCTTCGAAAACGGCACTGTAAAACAACTTGCTGATTTGCGTTTGGCGCGCGGTTTCACACCCCCGCCTTGCGGGGTTGTCGAGTTGTGGAGCCGTGGGGCGCGGCCCGTTTTCCCAGGGCGCCCGCACTCGCGCGGGGGTCGGACGGCGCTGAGTTTTGAGGCGCTCAATCCGGATCGCTCGCGTTGTCGCGTTTTGGGCGGCGCAGCGGAGCCGAAAAGACGTGCTTAACGTGTCTGGCGCGGCCGGTGTTGGGACTTGAGGGGTTCCTGAAACGGTCTGCGTAGTGGTGGGGGGCGCCCTTTTCCCCGACGGCCTTTCTTTCACCACGCAGCCCCCCCCCCCCCCCCCGGCGTCACCTTTCGCGGCTGCAAGGGGCGTTTTCAGTCGTTTTCCCAAGTTGCTTTCTGCGCCGCCGTGGCCTCCGTGCGTGCCTGCCTTTGGGCTTTTCGAAGCCCGGTTGGACAGCAAAACCCTTTGCAACCCTCCCATCTGAAAGCGCGCGCACAACCCCCTCTGGATCCTGCGCCAGGCGGCGGTGCTGTTTCGGTCTTTCCTGCCTGTTCATGCGCATGCTCTTCACCACGGTGGGGGCGGGGGGGGGGGTGGAACTGCGCGCAGAGCTGTTGCCTCTCCAAGCTGGCTGCGTGTCCACAGCTCCGTCATGGCGATGTTGGTTGCGCTACTGTTTGGCTCCAACGCGTTGTTTTGCCGGGGCCCATTTCCCCTGCGCACGCGAGTAGGGAATAATCGCTGGAGGGGGTCTTGCCTCTGAGACTTGGGGCTGGCGTGCTCTGGTAGGTTGCCTTTGCCGGGATTTGCTTTCTCTCTTGCGTTGGCTACAACCGCGAGCTCGAGGTTCGGCTTCTGTGATGACGCGCTTTGTTTGTGGTGTTTTCGAGGGGTCAGTGTCCTTTGGAAAGTGCGAGTTGCCTGTCGACAGGTGCTTTGCGAGGCACGTCAGGAAGCTCGGGTGCCAGAGCTGGGGGGCTGATTGCAGCTTATGCTGTACTGCCGTACGGTGTGGTGTACTTCTCACCTTTATGGTTGTTGGGTTTCCAAGGGTGGGGGGTGCTCCTGCGTTTTACCTTGACAGGGCGTGGGTTCGACCTTGGTGATGCCAGGCACCTTTTGCATCACGGGCGGCAACCTTGTTTCGTCGCAATTGTCGTGTGCTGGCAACTGGCAAAAAGTGTGGTAAGGTTGTGAAGCCGCGTGGTACGCCATGCCCGAGGAGACAGGTACCTGCGAATTACGCACATGCTGACAATTCGCTCCACCTTCTTCGAGAGCGAAAAAGTGAAAAGACCGGAAAGCTAAACACTCAAGCGACACGCATTGCTTGTCGTGTTTTTTTTTGTGGTTGCACAAGTCCGAGGCGCCAGGGCTTTAACGAGCCACAGCGTTGCGACTGTAAGTTCGCCAAGTACTGACCAAAACTGTGAAATTGCGTTCAATGACCACTGTCTGTGACCCCATCTGCAGTTTTGCTAATTCTGCCGCTTGCCCTCGTGTCATTTATTTCACTTCCAAGACTGCTGCGCGGAAAAAACAAAAAAAAAACTGCACAGGGCACCGCATTAAAAAAAAGAACGCCATGATCACCACGCGGGAGCAGGCGTACCTTGCTGTTTGCAAGGAGCTCAATGAGCGCCCCCTTCAGCAGCTCCGAGAAGCTCTTGAGCTCGCGGTTACCGGACTTGACGTGAGCAACATTTACGTTCCGCGTAGACACCTTCGATGCGTGTTGCGGCTCGTTGAAGAGCGCCCCGAAATTGACTCGCTAGTCCTGGATGGCACATCCATCGGTGCCGACGAGGCGCGGCTGCTGAAAGAGTTCCTTCCGCGGTCGTGTGTGTCGATGCTGAGCTTGCAACGCATAAAGTTGGACGCGGTGAGCACGGCGATTATCCGCCAGCTTTGTATTGAGCACCCCAGCCTTGTCTCGATCAATTTGAAAGATACCTGCATCCCACCAGCGATAGCAGACGAGATTTTGCTCATTGTCCACCTGAACCAGCTCAATGCTGCGTCCTTGCGATCCATGGGCACCGAGGGCGCGCGGCACGAGGCTTGTGGGGCTCCGCGACGGCCTCTTTGCCGCCAGCGCAAAAATGAAAGCCTCTCGACGGGACCGTCAATTTCCTCGGCGGAGACGCGAAGGCTTGTCGACGATTTTGTTGCGTCCTACGAAGACCTTTTTTCGGACCCTACGTTTCCGCCGCAAGCCTTCGACCATCCTGTGAGCGGCATAGAGACTATACGCTGGGGCGAATATAGCACACACCGCAGGGGGAGGAGCACGGAGCGGGGTGGCATGTGGGCCGGCTTTCAGCCGTCTGCGCTTTACAATAACCACAGCCTGTGCGCGACGCTGAATGTGTTGAGCTTCTACGACGTTCTAAGCCGGTCGCTGCTCTTGAAGGGACATCCAGAGGCTGGGCTTTACGTATTTCGTCTCTTCATTGGCGGGCAGCCGGTTGAGGTTTGCGTCGATGATTTGATTCCGTGCAAATATGTCGACGGCGACTGCAATGTTGTCGGGCTCGACGTGTGCAGTGCACCGTTTCACGCTGCGGTTCTCGAAAAGGCGGTTGCGAAGGTGATGCACGGGTATCGAAACGCTGAGCAGCTGTCACTGCGCGACTGCATCGAGCTGTTGACGGGCAGCACATGCTTTGAAATAGATCTTATGGGTCAGTCAATGCCATCTTATGACGCGTTTGATAGCCTTCGCAGCCTGCTTGATCTCGGCCACAAGCTTGCGGCGTGTGTCATTCCGCGGACCTTGATTGAAAGACAGGCTCTCGAGGACAGCGGCGTGTGTTGTGGAATTCCTTACGCGGTGCTGAAAACCGATGTCTGTTCCAAAAACGGCGCGCACTACGCGTACCTCATCCAGGTGGCAGCGCCATCGTGCGGGAAAGTGCTCAAGTACGCGTTCGAGTACGGGCCCTATCACACCGAGGAGGTGAACGGAAATTGCGTCTCGTGGATGACGCTTGAGGACTTTGCGGTCACCTTCGAGACAGCTTTTCTTATTCTCTGGCCGTTTGAAGAGGCACTGTCGGACCACAAGAGGACTGGCGTTTTTTTTGTGACAGCGGAGTCCTCGTCGGCGTCGTCACAGTTCGCGCGAAACCCGACATTTGCAATTCAGAACAAGGGCAACGGGTCAAGCGGGGTGATGGTGTCCGTAATTGCTGCCAACTCGTCTCCCGTCGAGGGTGGCGCAAAGTGTCTGTTCTACAAGTCTGGTGGTGATGAGAGCGCCGACGACGTCCGGCGCTACGACATTTGCGAGGCCAACGCGCTTTTTGAATCAGCCGTTTTCAAGGAGAGCGAGGGGTCGGTTTTTTTCAGCCTGCGCCCAAAGGAGCGGCTTCAGATGACTCTTTCATCACGTGCTGCAACCGGCTTCACCGTCCGCATCGCTTCCGTGGAGAGCGTCCGCGCAGTCCAGCTTCCCGACGCGATGCCGTCATTGACGTTTTCGTCCAGCTGGACAACAGCGTTTCACTCGAAGCGATTTTCCGACGACATCTTTTGCTTGCGTAGCGCCTCCGGCAAGCGCCTCACACGGGTGGTATTGGCTCTTTCTCAGACAACAGACGATCGCCCGCCGTTTCCGATCGGCGTGCTCGGCTGGAAAGGTTCTTCTTCGGATGTTGTGGAGGTCGAGAAGCCCCATTTCGCCACGCAGCAGGAGCGCAGCGTTGTTTGCGTCCACAGCACCGTGCTGTCTTTGACAGGAGGTGAGAATTTCTTTCTGCTGCCGTACTGCTGTGGCGGGCAGTGCCCAAACGGGTTTAAGCTCACTGTTTTTTCCGACACCAAGCTCACTCAGAGGCGGGTGAACTCAAGGACGGTCCTGCAATGTACATAAAAAAACCCCTTGTGAAATGAGTGTACGCTTTGCGTTCAAGTTTCAAAAAGAAATCAATACAAAAAGAGAAATCAGCCTGCACCAGGTTATGGACACATTAGGGGTTGAGTTTTCAAATTCTCAGCCTGCAAAAAACGGGGTGACGCTTGACAGACGACGCTGAGGCGATTGTCTTTCTAGTCCTCGAGCGTCTCTTAAAGTGATCTGACGCGCTTGCCGACGAGAACAATGTGTCGAAAAACATGGGGCCACAAATCATGTTTTTTTTTTTTGCCACACCTTAGCCGCCTGACGCCCTCCCAACAAGATCCTCTCAACTCGCTCGCTTTCGTCGGTTTATCACACCCCTGGTCATTCCTGGTCATAAATCTCGCTCTCTCTTGTTATCCCGCGCAAGAGTTGGAGTGCTTTTGGTAGCACTCGCCGAGAAGGCAGGTCTTTCGTCCTTTTTTTTTGCTTGCGCGTGGCGTGCTTCAGTCGCGCGTCATTGAAGTGCAAGCCTCCAATGCCACACAAGCGGCGCTTTGACCAAACCAGTCGAATCGGCTCGTGGCTTTCTTTGGGGTCAGAACTCCTTCTTCGCTTTTGTGAGCTAGACGGCTACGCAAACGCACTTCCTTTCAAGTTCGACAATGCCATCGTGGCACACAGCGGCTGTGGTGGGCTTGTAGCGCTTTTTTCACTCAGAGCCTGCAGCTTTTCAACCAACGAGAACTCCATCTTTCTTTTCCACCTCGGTGGCTCGGCGCTGCGGAAATGCACTGCGATTTCTCTCAAAGCGATTGAGAGCGTCATGTACATGACGTGGAACTTGGCGCTCGATAACTTGATTGTTGTGCTCAACACGGGGGTCGTGCACTTCTACAACTACTGCGGCGCGCCCGCTGCGCCACCACTGCAGTTGGGGGTTCCTGTCGTGTGCGCACCCTGCGACGGCGGTTTTGTGGCTCTGGTCGACGGCGTGGCAGAGGCAAAGCTCGTCCTTGTGTATTCGGCGCAGCAGAGGGGTTACAAGACGAGCGAGTTGGCTTTGCCGCAGAGCATTCGCCGGTACATGTCCAGCGTTGCGATTATCGCCATCGACGAAAGGGCAGAGAAAAGCCAAGCCAAGGAGGTTTATGTTTCGTACTCGCCAGGCTCATCCAGCTCGTTTATATGCCGCTGCGTGTTGGGGACGCCCACGCCGGTGTTTTCGGAGCTTGCCGTGCCATTGGAGGGCGGACGTGTTTTGCACATGTGTCGTTCGCCCTATGGTCGCACGATCGCCTTCATGATGGAGGACGGTTCTGTTTACACGACTAGCAGTGGCTTCTCCGAAGTCTCGCTGCTCGCGCGCAGCGACGGCGCGCCGGCTGACGTAGTGGACCTGGCGTGGTGTGGAGGCGACTGCGTCGCCTACCTGCAGCGCACTCGCTACGGCGGCGGCGGCTCAGACCTCGACGAAGACTGCTCGTGCTCTTTGTTTTTGCTGAGTGCCGACGAGCCTGACACTTGCGATTGCATTACGGATCTGCCGTACGATGCCCGTTTGCTTGCGGAGAGGGACGGAGCGTGGGTTTTGTCGCGGGAATCACTCTACTTTTTGCAGGTCGCGCCGCCTGCCGTTCAGCGTGTCTTTTCAGTTGGCTCGCGGGCAGCTGGCGCCATGCTCCTCGCGACGTACGACGAGTTTATGAGCGGCGAGGCGTCCGCGGTGCGGATGCTGCGCAACCTCGAACACGGCGGCGGCGCCCTCGTGGAGGCCGTCGACGACTGCGTCGCCACCGCTGGCTTTGAGTTCGAGGCGGCGCAGCAGAAGCGCCTGCTCCGCATTGCCGCATTTGGGCGCACGTTTTGCTCTCTCTGCGACTCGAGCGCCTTCGTGGCCATGTCGAAGCGCCTCCGCGTGCGCAACCACCTTCGCCTGGAGCCACTCGGGATGGTGATGACAGACGCGCAGCTGACACAGCTTGGCGAGCAGCAGCTGCTTCAGCGTCTCTCGCTGTGCAACGAGCACCAGACCGCGTTCAGCGTCGCCGACGCCCTCGGGTCAGATGTCAAGCCGGTGATGCTCGACTGGGCGATGAGCAAGCTGACCGAGGTTTCTGTTCACAACAAGGATGGTGAGCGCGAGGCCGCGAAGCAGATCGTGAAGCGACTGAGAGCGTGTCGGTTCTCGGCCTTTGCGGAGCTGGCGCAGCTGGCAAAGATGGGGGGCCGTGGGGCTGCGGCCGTTGTGCTGCTGGGCGCTGAGGCAAACCCTTCGCAACAGGTGCCGATGCTGCTGAGCATCGGCGAGGCTGACACGGCCCTGCGGCGGGCGATGGAGGCTGCTGACGCAGACCTCTTGTTCACGGTGATGGTGCACATGATTCGCAGTCGCGGTGCTGCTTCGATCGGCACTCTGGCAGCCTCGAAAACGTCGCGCGACCTTCTCCTTCAGTACATCGGCGTGTGTGAAGGTAACCAGCAGCTCATGGCGGAGTACTTTAGCAAGCATCCACGCATCCAGACCCACTTCCACCTGTACAGCTACTTTCGCGAGGACACTCGCCTCGGACACGCGCTTTCGCAGTCCATGGAAAACGGCAACTGGGAAATGCTGCAGGAGTGCAAGAGTGTCGACATACAGGCGGCGATCGTCTCCACAAAGAGGGAAATCGAGCTGAGCCCGCGCACCGCGCCGTCGACCGCGTCGTTCTCCCCCATCGTCGGAAGTGGCATCCCTTTCCCGCCGTCGATGATCGAGGAGCGCTACCTGCAACTCCAGAGCAGCCTCCTCGAAGAGCAAGCACAGCTCATGAATCAATACAAAGACTACCGCTTTCTGCAGGCCAGTGCCGCCGACACGATCCGCTACGCCCTGGAACACGGCCGCACAACAGTGGCGCAGCGACTGAAAACCGCCTTTTCGGTGCCGGAGAAGATGTTTCAGCACTGCATGCTGAGCGCCTACTCTTGCACGGGTCAGTGGGATCTTATCGACGACATGGGTGGTGTCACATCAAACAAGAAGTCCGTGCTTGACGGGGAGTCATTTGTCACGGTGCTGCTCTCCTTCAAGCGGCCTCAGCAGGCGAAGCAGTACATCGCGCGGATTCCCAAAATTGAGACGCGGATGGAGTACTACGTTCTGTGCAGTGACTGGTTTGGCGCCGGGGCAGAGTGCAAGCGCAGCAACGACTCGGATCTTCTCATGCAGGTGAAGGATCGCGCCAAGGGAAACCCCGAGGTGCTGCGCCAGATCGAGGAGGGCTGGTGTACACCCGCGCAGCCAACAGGCATCAGCTTCCCGAAGTTCTTTTAGCACCACTCTACCAAGCCGAGGAGTAGAGACAGCAAGGTACTGGCCACCGCGCACTCTCTTGCTGCGCGACGGTCCTGCGTGCGTGCTGTCGTCTCCCTTTTCGCTCTCGTTTTGCTCTACTGCTCATTCTGCACAACACTGCTCGTCCCTCCGCCGCGGAGTACAGGGCTGCCCTTCCTTTTTTCTATTTTTGCGTAGCGCGGCCACAGAATGCACCTTGCCTTGCTGAACAGCAAGCTGACTCCTGTGCGGTAGCTGTGGTTGCACCCCGCGCAGCGCAGCAAATCGAAACCGCCCAAAAGACCACCAAATCGTGGAAAGGCAGCCGAGCAGTCTTCCTCACGCGCGCTCCGTCCAGTGTGTAGCTGGTTACGGGAACGCTGGTTTGCCACCAAGCGCGTCAGCTCGAATGAGAAAGAAAGAAAAAGGTGCGGATTGATGGCAGCGTAGACAATCAGGTTGCCATGCCATTTCGGGTCGGTGTTCAAGGTGTGGGGTTCCCTGAACACACACACACACTGTGCTCGCGCACGAGGCTCACAGGCGCAGTGCTACGGCGGAAAGCGGAAGCGTCAGTTTTGCCTTGCTCGACCTTTAGGCTCAGTCGACCAGCGCACCCCCACACAAAAAGAGTGAACTGGCGACGTCGGTGGTGTAAGTGTAGGGCTTGTCTCTCATATATTGCCGCCGTGCTTCTCCGCCTTCTCCATGCAAACGCCCGGGTAATGCATCTCTTCCACCTCTTTGTTCTCACTGCTCTGCTCCTTCTTTCTCCACGCTCTTCCTTTCTCCCGCGCCGCTCTTCTCTCTGGGTTTCTTCCTTACACTGGGCTTTCCTCACCACCGCTGGGGGCGCTTCCGACACCCAGCAACGCACAGAAGAGCATCACGGAGTCGAGTGAACGAAAGCCGAGGCACTCTAGACACCGCCGGAAAGAGGGACTCCCGCACTCACACCCTTTCTTTTCCTGCTTCTGGTTCAGCTTGCTGACCATCACAGCCGCTGCCGCTTCCCCCTCCCCCGTTTGCTGGCAGAAAGGCACTTCCGTTTCATACCCCACTGGAGCGGGTGCGCAACAGCCGGACACGTCGTCTGCCACGAACACGCAGACACCCGCAGCCGTACGCCGGCTCCACCTTCAACCACCCGAGGCGTTTTCGCTGCTCCCCTCCATCCGCCTACTCCCTTCTTTCCTTCTCGCCGCGTCGGATTCAGCTTGTACATACTGCTTCTCGCCCTCTCTCCTCTCCTTTTCCTCCTCTCTGCACAGCGGGATCTTGAGCGCCCTCCTCCTAATAGCACGCCATGATCACCAAAACGGAAGCTTCCAAATGGAAGCTGAGCGACCTCGAGATGTGCGACACGGTTGGGACCGGCACGTTTGGCCGGGTGCGCTTGGTGAAGCACAAGGAGACCGGCAAGTACGCCGCCCTCAAGATTCTCAAAAAGCAGGAAGTCCTGCGAATGAAGCAGGTGGACCACGTGATGGCTGAGGCGAGCCTCTTGCAGGAGATCAACCACCCCTTCATTGTGAACATGCTGCGCGGCTACATGGACAAGAACCGCCTGTACATTCTTCTCGAGTACGTCGTAGGCGGCGAGCTCTTCTCGCATCTCCGCAAGGCCGGCAAGTTCCCTAATGACGTGTCAAAGTTCTACTGCGCCGAGGTGATCCTAGCATTCGATTACCTGCACAGCAAGACCATCGTCTACCGCGACCTCAAGCCGGAGAACATCCTCCTCGACCAGGACGGCAACATCAAAATCACGGACTTCGGCTTTGCGAAGCGCGTAGCGGAGCGCACGTTCACGCTGTGCGGCACCCCGGAGTACCTAGCCCCGGAGATCATCCAGAGCAAGGGGCACAACAAGGCTGTCGACTGGTGGGCACTGGGCATCCTGCTGTACGAGATGCTCGTCGGGTACCCGCCGTTCTTCGACGACAGTCCGATGAAGATCTACGAGAAGATTCTCGTAGGCAAGGTGCTGTTTCCTCGCTGGGTAGACTCAAAGGCACGCGATCTGATCAAGGGTCTCCTCTGCCTGGACCCCACGAAGCGCCTTGGTAGCCTGCCCAACGGGGCAGAGGACATCAAGAACCACAAGTACTTTGCCGGTGTGGACTGGAACGTGGTGCTGGCCAAGAAGATCCCGGCACCGATCCCGGTTCGTCAGCACAAGGACGGCGACACCCACTACTTCGACAAGTACCCAGACAGTCCACTCAACCCACTGCGCACCCTTACCCCGGCCCAGCAAGACTGCTTCGCCAACTTCTGCAACGGCCAGTACGCGGATGAGTAGTGGTGGCGCCTTTAAATAAGCGGCGCGAGAGAAGAATAGAGGCATGGCGGACTCTTGGTTCTTTTGTTTTCGCGTACAACGCACAGATTGACTCCGCAGCGTCTCGACGCCCCCGTTCACGTTCACGTGAGCACCGCCTATTCTTCGTCTTTCTGTTCTTCTCTTGCCTTTGTGCCGGTATGCTGCGCCTCCTCCTCTCTTCTCACATAGGCCCGCCCAGATTGCGCGGCTGCCTCGCGGAGCTGTGTGGCGTGGCTCGGCGATCGCTAGAAAGCAGCTGGTCGCTTTCAGCGATGTATGTACAGATGTGCCGCGCAGCACCGCTGTGTGACCGTGTTGACGCGTGTGTAGGGAGCAGGGGGTGTGAAGAAAGTGGGAGCAGGGTATGTACAATACTATACACACATGCACACAGGCGTCCTTGCCGAAACGCGAACGCGCACATGGAGGAGGATGCTTGTGCCAAGAATCCCGTGGCCCCGAGTGTAGTGATGCTGTGGCTGACAAGCTTGCCTAGCTGTTTTTTCTGATCCTGCGCTTCTTTCTGTCTCTCTCCCTTCTTGTCCGCTCGTATTCCGGGTACTAGCTGGGCTTTCCATACTTGCCATGCCGTCTAGAACGCAAGAAGTGCCTGGTTCTCGGCGACTTCCATCTGTGCACAAATGCCACCAGCAGCGACCTGGGCAGCAGCCGAAAAAAGAAGGGGGTTCACCCATGCAACCGTTCACGGATCTTGTTCTTTTTGTGTGATCCTAGCCGGTTTTCACGTCATTCCTTCTTTCTGGTGTTTTGTCGATGTTGTGTCTGTTTTTGCTTTTGAGCGCCGTTGACTTGCCTCTTTGATGTCGTTTCGTGGTTTCCTTTTCTTCTTTTTGGCGTGCACGCATGTCAGCTCGCACTTCTGCACCTCACCGTGTGCACTACCTCCCTTCTTTGACTGAGTCCCACACGTGCCGTGCTGGGGGGAAGGAGATGCAATCGGTGAGGCACTCCTTTGATCTCTGGCTTCGTTGAATGATCGAAGGAGTACGGTGGGTGGGAGGGAGGGTGCACTGACGGGTGTGGGGCGTTGGGGTGGGGTTGAGGAGGGGGGAAGGAGTCACTCGGCTTTGCAGACGGGGCGACTGTACGCTAGCACCCACAGTCTGCGGTGGGTGCGGGGACGACAGGACCGTGAGTGTGGAAAGGGCGGGCCTGCGGAGCGGAAGCTAATGTGAAAGCGTTGAGCTTTACCGACTACCCCTTCGCGGCCTCCCGTCGTTCGCCTTCTCGACCAGCAATCGCCTCGCCGGTGTGGCTGTCATGTTTTTTTTTTTGTTACTCTCTTGCCACCGTCCCAGAACTTCGACCCCCACCTCACGTTGCTGTGAACTGATGAAGCTGCTTTTGAGCGTGTCCGCTTTCCCTCCACTCTTGTCATTTTTCTTTGCTTTGTCACGCCTGCGTGCGCAGCTTCGCTTTCTCACGTCATGGGCTGCCCTCCTTTTTCTTGACTGCTGCCGTCGCATGAACTTGGCACCTCGTCTACTCTCAACTCGACCGCTTTCTTGTCGTTTGCTTAGAAACGTGCGCGATCCGGTGGTACCATGACAGCAGCTAAAGCGCGTCTGCGTATTCGACTGCATGTCACGCCCCTTTGCTCGCCCATGTGTCCCTTTCTCCGTACACGGGCCCCACGACGGTGCAGCGAAGAGACGAAGGGCTCCTCACCTAAACACGGCTGAAAGTGAAGTGGGGGTGGGTGGAAGGAAGTGGGCTGCTGCCCATCCGGTCAGCAGGAGAGGCGCGTCTGCATGCGACAACCGAGAAGCGCAAAGCCGCCCCCTTCTTCGTTCAAGCTCTTGGCGGTGCGCTTTCCCACCGACATGGATTTTTGTTTGTGTGCACATGTATCCTGTGTGCCTATTTGAACTGCGATGCAGCACCGCAGCAGGGCTTCCCGGCATGTCGGCGCTGCGCGTCCCCCACCTGCTGCCGAGACATGTACATTTGCCCTCCCGTCCGCTGCCCTGTCATGTTCCCTCCCCGCACCCCCGCGCGCATATCTTTTGGTTTCCTTTTGCTTTGCGTCGAAACGGCCTCTACCACGTGGGCACCATCTTGCTTGTCTTTCACTCTTTCGATGTCAGTGATGCGCTGCGCAGTGCGTTGTATAGGTGTGTGTGTGTGTGTGTGTGTGTGTGTGTGTGTGTGTGTGCGTTTGTGTGTGCGGTCTTTGTAAGTGCCTTTTTGGGCGTGTGCTTCGGCGTCGTCGCCTAGCTCTTCAGCTCTTTTTCGTTGCTGGTTGTTTCTCTGGCACTCCACCGTGTATGACACCTCGCTAATGACCCATCTGTTTCATCTCGGGGACTTTTTTTGTGGTCGCGGGTCTCTTGCGGACCGCTCAGGTGGCTGGTGTGTGCCACGTCGCCGCCTCATTTTGCCGTGGTCATTTCCCCGCCAGATCCGCCTCACCCCCCCTCCTCCCTCTCCTGCCTGCGGGGTCCTCTGTCTCTCCTTTCACGCGCCAGGGCGGTGTTTCTCTGCCTCGTCAAGTTAGGCTCTCTTTTTTCGCGTGCATCTACGGCGCTCACGGCGCCGCTCCCCGCTTTGCGAGCTGCGCGGCGGGAGGGGCACGACGAGGAGAGACTGCGGCGCGACGAGTGTGAAGTTGCGACGAGGCACTTCAAGGCAGTCGAATGGAACAGATGGCCGCGGGGCTGCGTGGGTGTACTGCGTGAGAGTTGTGTGCGAGGGCTGAGCTATGGCAATGGGGTTGAGTGGGAGAAGCCGAACTTGCAAGGCTGTGCTCCGTGGCCGGGGGAGCAGGAGAAACGAACAGATGCACGGGTGGGCGAGTCCCTGCGCATTTTCCTTTGTCTCACGTGCCGCCCCTCCACACTTTCAAACGCGACAGCGCAGCCCTTCCTCATTTGTACTTGCTTCTTCGTTCGGTTTCAAGTTGTGACGTCACACGCGAGGGAGAGGAGAGATGAGACAGAACAGGGGGCTGATAAAGTGTGTGGCGGTGCGTGCTAATTCGAGTGTGTTGTAGCGGAATGGTTCCCTTCTCATTTGGTTGTCTTGCTTTGTCTCCTTTGACTCGACTTCTTTGCTTTCCTACCAGCTCTTTTTTCCTTGCCAGGCAGCCGCTGAAGTCGCACACCCAGTTCTTCCACTCCCCCGTCACCTTCTCCTCTTCCCTCCAGCGGGCTCCCCTCACATTTATAGCAAGACTTCAAACGTGCTCGTTTCTAGTCGACTGTTTTGGCGTTCCCCACCCCTTCCCGTCTTGTTCCAAGTGTGCGAGTGTTTGAAAGCTATCCCTCCGTTTTCCAAAACAAAAAGAAAAGAAGGAACCGCAGCCACAATGCACGTCGCAGGCTGTGTGCCAGCAGTATCGCGATGACAGGCATCGCAGCTGTCGCACTGGGGACCGCGAAAGACGTGGCCCAGCCGCCCCTCCGCTTTTACGTGCTCCCCTGGCGCGTTGTCCTCTACCGCGGCGGTGGTGCAGGTCGCATGCTGAGCGGATGGTGCGATGAAAGGGAAAAAAGGCAAAGGAGCGCTGGCTTCGGCTCTCTCCTCCTCCGACGTCGCTCCCGCGTTCGTTGGTCATGGATTCTCGCACGTGGGTTCACACATGTGTCTCGAAAGCGACTCGAGTGTGACCGGGGTGCGGTGGGTGGCCGTGGCAGGTAGAGCCACCTTGATCGAGCCGCTTCCTTTACTTCTACACACATGAATTTGCTTCGTGTCAAATCGACCCGCTCTTCGTATCGCCCCCCCCCTCCACCCCTCCACCCCTCTACTTCATCGTCACAATTCCCTGACCGTGTCGATGCTACCTGCATGCCGGATGCTCGAACCTGCACCGTACCCACACACCTCCACACCCACTCATTTGTTTGGTACTGGACGTACTCTTTTCTCGTGCGCGTCTGCAGCGCCGGAGGGCATCTCAGAAGTAAACCACCGCACCAGGTTTTCTCTTTTCCCCCCTTTCTTCGGCCTTTCGCTAGTCTGTTTGTATTGCGTTCTCACACGCTCTTTGCGTACTCGAAGAGAAGACAAATTCACCACTCCTTTTTGGCCCTCCGCCTTCGTTTCTTTCTTTGTGTTCCTCTACCATGTCTGACTTCGTAGATCAGCTTCAGAGGCACGTGAGCGTTTACGCTCTCTGCGACAGCACCGTCTCCGTCATGGCGGGGATGGGCGACACCGCACAGGAGCTGTCTATTCGCGCGTACGACGGCGCCACAGGGGCATCGTACATGTGCAACTTGAACGAGAAGGCCACCCAGACGGCGAAGTCCACGCTCGTCGGCCTGGGCGACTGGAGCAGCTTCTTTCGGGAGCTTCAGCTCGCTTTCAACACTGGTAAGGTGACCGTGCACCCCGGCAAGGGGGCGCAGGCCGCCGCTGGCGCCGCCGCTGCTGCGCCGACCACCGCGGACGCCAAGGCCGCCGCCGGCTCTCTCGAGGTGCAGTGCCAGTCGCACTCAGGGGAGAAGCGGGCGACCTTCGTGCTGGCCCGGACCACCGAGGACCAGCAGAACTACATCCTCGAGCGGATGCTGCACGCACACCACATGCACAGCCACCCCAAGGAGTACGAGCAGAAGCTGCCACGTCTGATGGAGGCCGAGGAGACGGCGAGGTCCAAGCGCGAGGCCCTCGACCGCGAGCTTATCGCCCTGAACGACAACCTGACGCGCAACAAGCTGAAGCAGAAGGTGTGCAACGAGCGGAAGGCGGAGCTGCTGCAGAAGCTGGGCGGGTACAGCACCGAGAATACGGGCAACCCGTGGCAGGCCATTCAGGAGAAGCAGCGGAAGGCAGCCGGCGAGGCCAACCAGTCACGGCTGCCGAACCCGCTGGGTGACCGCACGTGCAAGGACTTCGACCTCGTGCTCCTGCGCATGATCAAGAGTCGGTGGCTGACTCCGGAGCAGTGCGACTCGGCTTCGCCGGCGAATCGGGTGGTGAAGCCGTTTTCGAAGACGGAGCTGGCTTTGCAGGTGGGGCAGCTCACTGGTACCCGTGCCGCGGTGTGGAAGGCGTTGACCCTGATCGACTCGTGGAGCTACCGTGTCTTCGACGTGCAGACGGCCATGAGCGGTGACGACTACCTCACGCTGGCTGCGCAGCAGCATGGCGGCTCTCTCTTCATCACGATGTACGCGCTGTTGTGCCAGCACGACTACCTGCAGAAGTTCAAGATCGACGAGCAGATTGCACTGAACTGGATCAGCGCGGTTGAGGCGGGGTACCATGGCAACCCGTATCACAACTCCATGCACGCCGCGGACGTCTTGCAGATTACTCACTTCATCATCACACAGGGTGGGTTGGCGAAGCGGTGCGAGCTGAGCGACACCCAGATCTTCGCCGCCATGCTGGCTGCCGCGATCCACGACTTCGACCACCCTGGCATCAACAACAACTTCCACATTAAAACGGGAAGCCATCTCGCCACGCTGTACAACGACCGCAGCGTGCTCGAAAACCTGCACGTCAGCAGCATTTTTGAGCTGATGAAGAATCCGACGTTCAACATCCTCGGCAACTTCAGCGACGAGCAGCGCCACGAGATTCGCGAGACGATGATCGAGATGGTGCTGGCAACTGACATGGGTTCGCACGGCAAGTACGCCGCCAGCCTGAAGGGCAAGATGCAGGAGCGGTCGAGTCTGACCAAGCCGGACGAGCAGAACCTGTGCCTCGCGATTGCGCTCAAGATGGCGGACATCTCCAACTGTGGTCGTCCGCTGGATATTTACCTGCGCTGGGGAGGCAAGGTGTCGGACGAGTTCTACCAGCAGGGCGACCGCGAGCGCAGCCTTGGCCTCGACTGCAGCCCGTTTATGAACCGTCTTCAACCGAGCCTCGCCAAGAGCCAGATCGCGTTCATGAACTACATCATCATGCCGTTCTTTGAGCAGGTGGCAGAGATGCTGCCGGATATGCGGTTTGCCGTGGGGTTGGTGGAGGAGAACAAGGCGTACTGGGCCAGTCACGACGACTCGTAGAGGTCAAGCGGATGAGGGCAGTCATCCTGCACCGTCGCACTGCTTCACCGGCGCACCCCCCACTGCCGACTGCGGCGTCCTTTTCACATTTCTGCAACTTCCCGTTCTCACTCTATTTTTCCTTTTACTGTTTCCCACTTGTCGCCTGGCCCCCCCTCTCTCTATCCCCTTCACCCTCTCGCAGGGGCACGCGGTGAGAGGGAGGCGGTGGCATCGACCATGTACAGTATTGATGCCGCGCTTTTCGCCTTTTCTGGGTTGAGGCGTCCTCGAGCACCGTCGTGCTCGACGCTTTCCACACGGTAGCGGTTTTCTGCGTCACTTTCTTCTCTGTCGCACCGCCGTCATCACAGGCACCTTGTGTGGTTGCCTGTGCGTGTGAGTGTGTGTCGCATTCATCGCCAGGGCCAGGACACGACGAGTTTTACGGCGGAACAGAGGCGAGCTGAACCTGCACGGGTGCGTTGCGAGGCTGCCCAGAATACGCAGAGGGGGGCCGAAAGCGTTTGAAACTGCTGGAACTCTCATTGGGTTTTACCCTGACTTCTTCTTTCCTGCTCTTTGCCAGGTTCGTGCCGTGACTGCTGTAGCATTCGTTCCGCTTCGCTCTGCGTTTCCTTGACAGCAGTCACACTTGCGCCTTTGTGCGGCTGGCACTCTCTTCCACGTGTCTTTGAACCACTCCGCGTTCTGCACTCCGATGTTGTTGCTGCCATTCCTGGGTGGGGCTAGTGCCACCGCGCCGACTGGTACGAGAGAAAGTGAAGGTGGCGGTTGTGGTCCGGTTGTGGACTGCTGACGTCAATGCTCGACGAAACTCTTTTTCTTGGTGTGGGTGTGGTTGGGTTTTTGCTCTTCTTATTTCACCTCCTGCCGGGATCTACACTTCCTTGTCTCCCGACTCGTTTCTTTTTTTCCTTCGCTGCTTCTTGTGATCTGTGCTCCGTCATGCTCTTTCTTTTTCTCGTCTGGACGCAAGCGTTTGCGCACGTGTAGGTTGCGTTTCTTGTTTTAATGCTTGATTTCGCCTTTCTGTCTATTTTACGTCTTCTATTTCTTTTCACCCCGTCGACGGCGCAATGGTAGTCGGCGCACCAGCGTCGGCAGGAGACGCGCCTCTCTGACGGAAAACCAAAGAACCCCGATACCGTGTATCCGTCTTCTGCCACAAGGGAGAGAAGGGGTGGGGAAGGGAGGGGGACAGGCTCTTGTTCCAAAGACTCGCGCGACCCTTTCCGCTGTTCGGAACCAGACCAGAGCCTGTTCGCCTCCTTCTCGCGAACAGGCTGCGGGTTTCCTGTAGCGCGATCTCTAAGAGGGAGTTTCCGTCAAGACTGCCTCAACCTCCTCTCCCTCTCCGTCCAGGGTCTCTACCCGGCTCAAGCGTTGACAGAAAGGCCTCAACGGAGTCGCTAACTGTGCAACGCAGCTGGAATGCTGCTTTCTCTCTCTCTCACCGCTTCTCCTCCTCCCCCCACCCCCTCATGTTTCTAGACGGGTAGCGCTCCACACGCCCCCCCCTCCGCCAAAGAACCACTTCGTAGCGTTTTTTTTGTCGCTTCCCTCCTCCACTCTCACGGGTGTCCCCGAGGTCAGTCTCCCGCCATGCATCTTTCAGAGCTGTGCCGGGACTCCGACATCGACGTCATCGTCGCACGGCTGCGGCAGCTCGCGCCACTGGATGGCGTGGCGCCTGCGGCGGCGTCGTCCGACGGCGACACCACCCCCTCCGCCGCTGGCGTCTCGAACCTGCACCAGCTCTGGAGCTACCAAGACAACGACGGCCGCACGGCGTTTCACTGGGCCATTGCCCTAAAGAACTTCGACCTTGCCCGGGAGCTCATGCAGGCGCCGCACAACACACCGGTCCTGAGCGAGGATGAGGAGATGAACACGCCGTTTGCCACGGCGTGCAGGGTCGGCGCACCGCTGGACCTCATCCAGGAAATACTGGACCACAGCGTCGCAGAGTTTGCCGCCTACATAGAGCACAAGGAACGCCAGTTTCGCCCGCGTGCCACCCTCGCACCAGCGATATCGCCACCGCCGACGCAGGGGAGCAGCGGCGGCGCCGGCGCCGACACGGAGGCAGGTGCGGCTCCTGATACGAGCGCCGAGAAGGCGGCGGGCAAGGTTTTGAACGACATGCCTGGACTGCAGCGACCAGCCGACGACGCGCCGGCGACGGTGCGGGCTGCCATTGCGAATGCCCCGGAGACGACCGGGCACAGCCCACTTTTGCTGGCCGTGGCTCGCGGTCACATCGCCATCGCCCGCTTCCTCCTGGAGAACGGGGCAGACCTATCGCACCAAAACGTTCGGGGGCAGTCTGCGCTGCATCGTGCCGTGAACACCGGCAACATGGACCTCGTCGACCTCCTCGTTTTGACGAGTGAGAAGCAGCACGCAGGGAAAAAGGCCGCACACCGGCGCTGGCTTGACCTGCAGGACCTTCACGGCGACTCGGCGCTCTTTTACGCGTCTATGGACAACAATGAGGAGATGGGTCGGTATCTGCTGCGCCACGGTGCGGATCGTGAGTTGCGCAACGCCGACGGCAAGGCGTTCTGGGAAGTGTAGCACAGGGTTGCGCCCGTAAGCGCCAGCACGTGCGGTGTTCGCCTGCGTGCTGGGAGGAAGGGTGACGTGGACGCTGGTTCTTTCTTCCCATGTGCATCTCCTCGCTCTGCTCATTCCACCCCCGCCCCTGGCGAGCCTCGAATAGCAACTTCGGAGAGGCGGGTCGATTTGTCCAGGTCTGGTCGCACGTGGGGACGGTGCACGAGACGACCAACAGCCTATTTTCTTTTTTACGCCGGATGCGTCCGGCAGCTCTCTGCTTTGCCTTTATTGATGGCGCACGCCGCTCTATTCCACGCCTCTCACTGTGCCACCGGCTGCATCGCATCCTGTCTTCCGCTGCTCACCCCTACATTGCTGCAGAGAAGAGGCGGGAAAAGCAACAACGCTGGAGCTGCGCTTTTTTCAGGACAGAGGCGAAAGGTCGTACTGGTCGAGGTGAAGGCCGCCGGCTCGTGTACTCTTAAGACGTACCACATAAAGGCAACAAGTTCATCTGCTTCGCCGCGTTGCAGCACGCAGCACGCGCTCCCGGTGCGGGAGAGGGAGGACAAGTGCATCACAGGCAACTCATCTTTCCGCTCTGCACCGAGCACAACTCACTCAGGTCTTTTCTGTCAGGTGAGAGATGGGTGTGCGTGTGCTTCAGTACTTGCGGCACTGCTGCCTATGCACCAGACAAGCGGAAAGGGGAAAGCGAACCACCGCTTACTTCCCTGCGTTTGTGGCGTCGAGGGATGGGGGGAGTGCTGCGCCTCGCACAGCACGACCGCGCAGCTTTCCCCGCCTCCTGCCTGCTCAGGCAACCCAGTTCTACCGCACCCCCGTGCGATGCTGCCTGGCTTGTCATCTCTTCACTCTTTGCGTCTTTCTGGCGTTCCTCACCATCCGAAATGGTCTTCAAGGCGCGTGGATATCTGGACATAGTACACACAGGAGAACAAGTCAGCACACAAAGAACCGGAGGATTGCACCATCTGTACAGTCGCTCACACACACACACACACAGGCAGGCACTTTCATCCCTATGAAGCGTCGCGAGCAACGTCGGCAGCGGGAGCGAGAGCAGCTGCCGGCGGCCCTGATAAAGCTGGTCCAGCTCATTCCCGCGGGCGAGGATGCCCGCAGCTACCTCGTTCGCGAGTTCGTGACCGCAGCGCCGGCTAGCGACACGTCGAGCGCGATCACGCCGGCCTCTGCGGTGCCTACGACGGTGTCCGAAAGCGACCCGAACGCGGGCGACGCATGGGTTTACGGCGATGGTCTCGAAAAGCTGCTCACGACGCTGGGCGAGGAGGTGTGCCCGGACGGCGCCTTCGATGTCCTGCGCATCACTCGCCGCGTGCCGCGCAGCCAGTCCACTGTCGACAGCATCAACGTGGCGGAGCTGTGTTTTGCCCTCTCGCAAGCCGCCGCGCCTGTGAGCGTGCACGAGCGCCGCCGCACCGCCGCCGCCGCCGCGGGCCCGCTGGACGAGGCAGCACCGCTGCTGCAGTACTACCGCGGCAATCGCTTCGAGGCAATTGTGCGTGGCGAGGATCCCTCCTCCCCTGCCTCTCGGCACGCCACCGGGGCTGCCGACGGAGTGGACAGCCACGGTGAGAGCTCGGAGTGGTCCGCGTTTGTGGAGAGCATCTCCACGCCGCTTCCCATGACGCTGCGTGTGCACCACAGTGAGCGCGTACTCGAGGCTGTCGCGATGCGGCTGCTGCAAACACCGGACGTCGCGGCGGTGGTGCGGCCCGTCCCGGCCTGTCCCACTAGCACCGGCCTCTACTCGTGCAGCAACAGCGACTACCACAGCCGCAAGCATGTCGAGTACGTGTGCCGCACCCTCCACACCGCCAGCGCCGTCTCTTTTCAGGAGGTGGTGTCGGCGATCCCGGTGAGCGTGCTGGACGTGCAGCCGCACCACAGCGTCATGGACATGTGCGCTGCCCCGGGCAGCAAGACGCTGCAGGCGCTCGACGCGATGCTGTGTGGCGGCTGGTCGGCTGCGGTGTGCCGCGGCGTCATGATCGCGAACGAGAAGGACCGCGTCAAGGCGACGCAGACGCTCCCCGCGCGGCTGAAACGCTACCACGCTCCAAACGTCATGACGACGCGGTGCGACGGCGTGCAGTGGCCGCGTCTTTTTGTCGACGACTCCGCCTCCACCACCGCCCAGGCGGATGGCACGCCACCCGAGCGCCAGTTTGACCGCATCATCTGTGACGTCCCGTGCAGCGGCGACGGTACAATTCGTAAGGAGCCATCCATCGCAACAACATGGTCGTCTGGCTACGTCAAGTCACTTGTGCCGACGCAGCGGGCACTGCTGCGCCGTGGCCTCGACCTGCTGGCGACCGACGGCGTCCTCGTGTACAGCACGTGCAGCATGAACCCGAAGGAGGACGAGGAGGTGGTGTGTGCTGGGCTGGAGCTCTTCGGCGACAGCGTCGAGCTCGTCGACGTCAACGCAATTCTCCGCCAGCGGGGCTTTCAGTTCCACTCGAGCGGCGGCATCCGCTCGCCTAACGTGGAGGGACTGCAGCAGCCGGTGCTGCCGGCCGGCTACGACGGCGCAAAGGTGCTGCGAGTGCTGCCGCACCGCGACGACACAGGCGGCTTCTTTGTGGCCGCGTTTCGCAAGGTGCGGCAGCCGGACTGGACGGCGCCGGTGGTGGTGCGCCAGAAGCTGAACCAGTGGATGAAGGGCAAGCTGTGGGCGCCTGTCGGGTCCGAGGACGAGGCGTGGGTGAACATCGCCGCCTTCTACGGCTTTGACCGTCATGACGGCGCCACGTTCGCCTACTTTGCGGGCTGCATTGGCACGTCGGCAGAGCCGACGTCAGCGTCGTGCTTAATGCCCATGTACCACTTGAACCCCAACGGCGGTCCAGTGCGCCGCATTGTGCTCGTGACGCCGGCGCTGGCGGAGATGGTGCTGCGCACGCGACCCTTCAAAGGGCCGGGGGTCGAGGTTGTCTCGGTCGGCGTGCGCGCCTTCGAGGCGTACGACGGCAAGTTTCTCACCGACGCGACGTGCCGCTGGCGCGCCGTTGTGGAGTCGGCCTCCTTCCTCGCCCCGCGCTTCACCGCGCGCAAGCTGCTCTTCCGCGTTTCTGCGCACGCGGCGATGCTGGAGGAGCTGCTGCGCAATGGCCACGTGTACATGCGCGAACACTGGCGTGCCGTGCTGGGTGTCAGCGATCTGCTCGTCCTGGCGAGCAACAAGGAGCCAGCGGCGGTCGCGCGGCCGGGCAGTCGACTGGCCGCGCTGTTGCAGGCTGCTGCACGCGAGCATGGACTGTCCGAGAGCGCGGCGGCGGAGGTGACGGAGCGGCTGAGCTCGGACGTGGAGGTGGGTGGTGTCCTTGTTGGCATCGTCGCCGATGGTGAGGCTGCCGCCGCTGGGCCGTGGCACCTGAGCGCGACACTGACCGGGCACAAGCTGGAGCTGGCCATCGACGGCTCCCTCCGCGCGTTTGGTCTCATGGCATTCTTCGGCATTCACGACGTCGAGCGCGCATCCCTGGTGGGCGCCAACGGCAAGAATGCTGCTGCGACTGCGAGCGGCGCCGATGCAGCAGTGGAGGAGGTGGAGGAGACCGAGTCTTGAGCGCGGGAGCAGGCTTGGTGGCATTTGTGTGCCTCTCACATCCTCGTCTCCTCGCTCGTTTTGTACTTGATACGGTGGATCGGCCGCGGTCGCCCGCGCACGACAACCGCTTGACCACTCTCCAACGTAACCGTGGCATTGCGCAGCAAACACGAGACTTCCATTTCCGTTTCTTGTTCGCTTTAAGACGATTAAGCGCAAACACTCACATCTGCAGAAATGACGAACGGACTCACACAGCAACACACAACTCACGCTCGCAGCGGGGAGGGGGGAGGGTGACGTACTTGGCGAGCAATGGTTAAAAGCTCATCGTTATTGGATGCTCGCGACGCAAGTCGTGTGCCCAACACTTCGAGATGTAGACATCTGTCTTGTCGAGCCACTGTCGTAACTCTCCGCTACCCGCACCTAACTCTCCTTTCTTCTTGTTTTCTTGACCCTCTGTGGGGCTGGAAACGCGGCGCACACTCACACTCACGTGCTCACAATCGCCCCTGCTCGTCCTTTGGGTTCCGCTTTTGTGGGATAACACGAAGAAAAAAAGAAGCTCACAGCGCTGCACTGGAACACGAAGTCACAACCTCTCTCCCCCTCATCCGTTTCTTTCGCCCCTCCACCCCTCACTCACCCGGAGTGGAACGGGTTTCCCCTGTGCATCAACTCCACGAGAAGGGAGAGAAGAGAATAGTTGCAAATCCCTCTACACCGGGCACAAGAGTCGCATTTTCGAGGCGCTTCTCGCACACTGGCGATTTCTTGTGCCTTGACTCCTCTCTCTTCGGTCTTTTCCCCTTCATCTAATTCGCGTCTCGGGAGGGCGCATCAGCATCATGCAGGTCGGCGTGTACGACAGGGATGAGCAGACGTGCCAGTACGAGGGCTGCACGGAGATGGACCTCCTGCCGGCACGTTGCTCGAACTGCCACAAGCGCTTCTGCTCGCACCACCTCGCCTACGGTGCGCACCAGTGCACGGCTGTGACAGATGTGCGGGTCGGGACCTGTCCGCTGTGCAACCACGTCGTCCCCCTCGAGTACCCCCGTCAAGACGTGAACGAGGCCGTGTCGCGGCACATGGACCGCGGCTGCCGCGACGTGCCGCAGAGCAGCAGGAGCAAGGGCGACAACGGCGTCTTGTCGGCCCTCTTTGGGGGCTCGGCCGCGAACGCGGGGGGCGGTCGTCGGCTGGGCGGGGGCGTGCGGCCCTGCAGCCACACCGGCTGCAACGAGACCTCCGAGACGCGGGTGAAGTGCGACCAGTGCGGGCGCGTCTTCTGCCTGCAGCACCGCGGCCCGCTGCAGCATGAGTGCCGTGCCGCCGCGGCACGCAGCTCTGTAACTGCATCGCCAGCGCCGGCAGCCTCGTCGGCGGCGGGCCTGGGGTCCCCGCTGGGCAACACGGCCGCCTCGGTGGCGCGGCTGCTGGCACACCCGAGCAACACGCCGGAAAAGGCGGTCGGCAAGGCGACGGAGCTGCTGTCTGACATGGTGACGTGTCTCATCTGCTTTCTCATTCCAAGCGCCTCGTCGACAAGTAGTGGCACGGGCTGCGACGCGTTTGCACCGGTCCCGTCCTTCTTCATGTACATGCCCAAGAACACCGCGCTGGGTCGGCTGCTCGACACGGCGGTGGACAGGGCCGCGATGAGCTCGCCAGCGGTGCGCGCGGGCGCGGCGTGGAAGCTGTACGCCGTCACTCTGCCCATTCACACGGAGGCAGAAGCGGCCTACTACCCGCCTCTGCCGCTGTCCACGGTTGTGGGCAAGAGCGCGGTGGGTCGGGCGGAGCGGGCGGTGCTTTTTCTCACGCCACTGACGTCTCTGCCGCCGTGCGTGATCGAGGCGGTGCGGGACGTGGACCGGAAGGGCTCGCTCAAAGCCAGCAAGTCTTCCTCTGGTGGTGACGGGTGCCACCTCATGTAGACGGCCGCGCCCGGCTGTGAGTTGTGCAACAGAGGTCGAGAGAGGCGTTCGTGTGGGTGAACCGAGTCGAACTACCCGACGTACTTTTGCCCGCCTTATTTACCAGTCGAAGTCTAGTGTGCACCGTGAAACGGCGACTGCGACAGCTCAGCACAGCATCACCTTCACTCTGTTTCCCCTTCGATTGCCCTATTGCTTGGCGTGTGTGCCGCCGCCGTGGCCTTGTGAAAAGGACCTCCTCTCTTTCACCCGAAAGCTGGCCGCCTCCTCTTCTCTTCCCCTTCACCCTTCACCCTTCCCCTTTTCCCAGTTTCTCGTTCTTATCTGTGTCCTCACCTGCCTCGCTCCTGCTACGCCTGTGCGCTGTGACAAGGCAACAACAAAAAAAGCGAGGCTGCTCTTTTCCCTGGCTTGTCTATCTTAACTGCATCCGTTTGTTGCCTCCTCCTCCGCGCTTCGCTGATTTGCAGCGCCTATTATGTATGCCACCGCCTCAACGCCTCGCCATTGCCGCTACGTCGTTTTACGAAATGAATGGGAAGGGAGGGGTGGGGGGGGGGGGAAGCGCTTGTGCGATTGTGTGCTGCCCCACCCCCTTCTTTCCCGTGCCTTTCATCCCTCCTCCCTGGCATGCCAGGTGTACGTGCGTGTTGGAGGAGAGGCGGCATTTTGGCGAGGCCGCGGTCCCGCTCTGTTGGTTTGCGCGCCTGTCGCTTGTTTCGTCTGCTCCTGCGAGAGGGGAACCACTACGTTCTGCCGTGCACGCTCTCGCTGACAATAAGCGCGTGCTCCGGGAGAGGAGCGGGTGGTGGCTGAGGGAGGCGGGGGCAAACCTGCCTCTCCACACCCCTCACTCTGACATGCCTTGAAAGGAAGAAGACAAAAAAGCCAAGCAGCTGCCACGCGCCGCCTTCTGTGAGCGAGAGTGTCGCGTTTGCACCGATGTTGCCGCAGACGCCTTTTCTCGCTGACTTAGCCCAGCAGTGTTCTTCGCTGTAGTAAATATCATCCGTCACTCTAGGCTCTTATGAGGCCAGGCACAGTGCGTCGTGCGCCAACTTCCCCTTGAAACAACAAAAAAAGAGAAAAAGGGTGCGTTGTTCACGCTCTCTGTCTCATGCATCATCAGCTTTCTCATCTGCCTCGCGTCTCGTCCACCTTCCACTGTTCCGCGCCCGTTTTCCGCACGCCTATCCAATGGCGGCACTCACAACAACCACGACGCTTCACTTGTCGCCGCACGCGAATGTGATCACTACATCACCTTCACCCCTGTGAATCCCCCCTTTCCCCCTTCTGCAATGCAGTCGCCGCTCCCCTCAGCTCCCGACCCTGCTCTCTTTATTTTCGTCTTCTGTCTGCGCCAGCCCTCCGCTTGTACGGAACGAAAAAATCCCACTCTCTTTTGCTCGTTTTTTGTTTATAGCCAACCCCTCTGCTTTCACGCCCTTTTTTTTTTCGCGCCGACTCTTCGCGTTGTTGCACGTCGCATCGCCGCAGCCCTATCCCCTCTTCAGCTCCCCAAAGAAGTGCGCCGACGCGCCTTTCCCCCCGCTCCCCACATTCCACCGCCCGCCTGTCTCCTCCACTCGTGAGTATTCCCTCGCCACATCGCATTTCTGTCCACAAAAGAAAAAGAAGCAATAAAGAAGCATATAGAGAGAGCCCCATACGCGTTTCACACACGGGTGACCTCCCGCTCTGCGAGGTTTCGCTTTCCCCCCTCACACACTCTCCTTGCGCTGTAGCCACCGTAGCAGGCATCTACGCTCACCCGTGGCCTGCGTGTTGTCAACCTGGTGCGACTCTGCGTGCTTTGGGAGTGTTCAGAAGGCTCGTTTTTGCCTCCGTGCTCCCCCTCCCTGGTACCCTTAGGCCCCCCCCCCCTTGACATTGAGCGCGCAGCGAGGCAACATGAACACCGTTCCGCCGCAGATGATGGAGGCGACCTCCGCCAAGGTAGTCATGCTTGGCGAGTCCGGTGCCGGTAAGAGCTCCATCGCGCTGCGTTTTACCCGCAACGAGTTCCTTGCAAACCAAGAGACCACCATCGGTGCCGCCTTCTTGTCCAAGACGGTGATGGTGCCGCCGTCTCGCAGCGCCGCTGCCGCCCCGGGTGGGGCCGCCGCTGCCGGCCACGCGCTCAACCAGCAGATGCGGGCGCTCAAGTACGAGATCTGGGACACGGCCGGCCAGGAGCGCTTCCGCTCTCTCGCCCCGATCTACTACCGCGGTGCGTGCGGGGCCCTCATCGTGTACGACATTACGAATAGTGAGAGTCTCAAGAAGGCGCAGACGTGGATCAAGGAGCTGCGCGCCAACGCGGACCCCTCGCTGGTCATGGTGCTCGTGGGCAACAAGAAGGATCTCGAGTCGCTGCGGCAGGTCTCCTTCGAGGATGGGCAGCGCCTCGCCGCGGAGGAGCAGCTTGCCGCCTTCTACGAGACCTCTGCCAAGGACAACAACAACGTCGAGCAAGTCTTCCTCGACTTAGCGAGCAAGCTGCTGGACCAGGGCCTCGGCAATCGCGGCGGTGCCGTCGGCGGTGCTCGCGGTGGCGTCCTCGCGCCGCGCGGCGAGCGTGTGGAGGAGCGCGCCCTGGCGGCGCAGTCGTCCACGTGCTGCTGAGACGGGGCGATCTGGGGAGGAGGGCGGGCCTGCTTGGGTGGTGACGGTGATTGCCTCGGCACTACTTCCATGAGTCGAGCCGCGGCCATTGCTCCTTTCCGCTGCTCTCCCCCGGCCCGTGTGTGTGTTTGTGTGTGTGTGTGTGTGCTGCGAGCGTCCCTCTGCACCCCCTTTTTCATCCGAGTCTCCTGCTCGTCACGTGCGCCGCTGTAGGCCGATGTCAGCCAGGGATTCCTATGCAGGCTGTGGCGTATTGTTGATCGCCTCTGATGGGCGATTTCTCTCCTTCTCTTTTTTTTTTGTGCGCGTTTGACACAAGTGTGCGGTTGCTGGCGTCTCTGACGTCGTTGTTTGGTGGTTCTGCTCTTCAGTTTAGTTCTTTTGTGCGCTTCTTCCTCTCTCGCCGTCTCTCTTGGTTTGCTGTTGGTGGTTGTTCTTTCGCCTTTAGTGAGCTCAGCGTTGCCCTTGCTGTGGAAAGGGCAAACACACACACCCACACCCACACACATACAAGAGCACACGTACGCTGACACGCTTGCGCGCGCCGCATGCTCTTGTCGCGTCCCGTCCTTTTTTCTCACAGAAGGGCTCACCGGAGACGGGGCTGTGTGACGGAGCGCCGTGTATGATGTCTGTGCCGGTGCCGGTGGCAGGTGTGATTGGCTGCTGTTTTCGTCCCCCCTCCCCCTTTTCACTTTTGGATGCATCGCCGCTGACGTGCCGACCGTGTCTCCCCTTACCCTCCTCAGATCGCAGGCTAGCCATTTCTTGTCGCCTCTCTGACGTGACGCTGCTTCCACCCCGCCCACCGCTCAGGCACGCAAGGCGCCCACTCCCTTCTTCCCTGCTCTCTCCCCACCTTGAACTACCGCCTCGTGGCTCTGGTGCACTCCCCGCGTTCTTGTGGTCTTTGTCGTGGGCTTCTTCTTGCCGTTTGCCTTCCCACCGGGCCCCCCCTTCCGCCCGTGTCCGCTCCTGCGTGTTTTCGTTTTTTATCGCCTCAGCCGCCTCGCTTTTCCGCTTTTCATTTTCAGCGCGTAGCGCCGACTCGCTCATCACCGAGGAAAAAGGGGGAGGGGTTGGGGATGGGCTGGTGGGGCAAAAGAGGATGGTGAGGGCGAGAGTGAAGGGGGGGGGGGGAAGCGCTTTCGTGCCGCGCACCCCACGTGCACACATGTGCCGACTTCGCCACACAGAAGGATACTGAGTCAATGCACTGTTTTGTAGTGTCCTCCACGGCCCCCAATCCTGGGTGCGTCGGCGCATGCACCCTCTTGCCACTAACGAGACATGAATTGTCCTCTCTTTGGACTTGTACCTTCAAACCCTGCTCTGCCACTCACTCTCTTTCCTTCTACACGGGATCTTGGCGGGTGACATTTTCGCTGTGCTGTATAGGCATAAGTGTTGCATCTTCCTCTGAAGTGCGCATCACTTTCCTTTGTCGTTGATGGTGTTGCTGGGGGGTTTGCGTCTAACGGCGCCCTCCCCCCGGCGTGTGTATTTGTGTTGGTTTGCGAGTGTATGAGTCGCAGTGCCACGTGCCAGTTTTCTTTGGCGTTTTTTTTTTGTTGCTTCTTTGTCCCTTCCACCACCTCTCTTTTTCACTTGCTTTCATCCGTTTTTTTTTCCCCTTCAACCCTCTGGCTCCTTTGCTTTGTGCGTCTTGCTGTTTGGGTTCACGTTCTCGCGCCTCCCCGCTCTCTCTCTTTTCTGCCGCCCCCCACCTATCAAGTGTTGGAAAACAGACACCGGATGTTGTCGACGTGTGTGCGTGTGCGCACGAGCGTCCTGGTGGCCGCGCTAGATCCACACTCCCACCTTTTTTTTGCACTTCCCAGTTCTTGAAGTACACGGTCATCGCGCAGGGCCTCGGGAGGCTTCTCTCCTGCAGTGCGCGTGTCGTGCCGTTTGCATTCTCGTAACGGTAGTGCGAGCGTGTGTCTTGTCTCCTCTGCGGCCGGCTCCGTCATACCAGGGGGCTTCGCCTGCAGCGCCCCGGAGGGTGTGATGAGCATGAAGAGGGGAACGCTGAGCTTAAAACAATCCACACGCGATATTTCCTCCCCCCAAAAAGAGAGGCAATTCGTTCTGAAGTACCTGAAGGCACCCGGCCACGCAGGGACGCCACAGGGTTGTGGCAGGTTGAACCAAGAACAGCTTCTCTTCCCCCTACTCCCGTCTCCATGCCACGACTGCTGGGCTCACCGCGAGCACCCTTTCGCGTTTCACCTCGCTTGCGCTGAGGCGTGACCAGACAGCAACGATAGTGCCTCCTTCCTCGACGGCTGGAGGGGCGCTGGCTCCACGAACTTGCAGTGTTCTCCCTCGGACGAGTGCACGTCACTCTTCCCCGGCTGCACTTCACTCAACTCTCCCCCACATTTCTGCCACGCCCACTCATGAACATCTCACGTACGTGCCGCTCATTCTCTTTCTCTGTGCTGCGACCCTCACTGACACACACGCACACGCAAGCACGCACGCAGACAGACGCCGCCGCTGATCCATCAGGCGCCTCGTCTGGCCCATGTTGGTGCGCGCAGGTGCATCCCCCCTGCACTGTGAAGAACTCTTCACGCGAATTTCCACTTCCAGCTGAGGGTGCGTGCTGGCAAACCACTGGGGTACATTTTTCCGTCTTGAATCCGATTTCCTGCTGCATTTTTTCTGGGGGGCGAGTCAGTACCTATCACGCCTCACCGCAGGCTTCCCCAAGACCCTCCTTCAGCGCCCTGTCATAGACTTAGATAGACTCTGTACACCTCTACACAAGCAACCTTCGCCTCCCTTCTTGCAGCACACGCGCGTGCGTGAAAGCCGTTCGCGTGCACATTTCTTTCTGACATTGTGCGTTTGCCTCCCCTGCTCCCACGCGCGTTGTTGTGCACTCGGAAGGAGCCGGACAAACGGCCCCCCAAAAAAGCTCAGGCATTTTCGTCCTGTTTATTGCCCCTCAACAAGTCTTTCGGGTCTTCGCGGATGTACTACGAGGACGGGGCGGAGTCGCCCGACCACTCCACCATGAGCGCGCCGGGGCCGCAGACGGACGCGTCGAGGGCTGAGTCGCGTGACAGGCAGCCACCACCGCGACCAGCGCCGGCTTCGGCGCAGGAGTTGGCCGCCACGGCACCGCCCCCCACAGCTGCCGTGCCGGCCCTTCGCTTTCGCTCCGCAGCGCAGCCCGCAAGCAGCGACGGTGGCGAGGACGACGCCAGGGCGCCGTTGCATGGTCGACAAGGCGAGCCCTGGCGTGTGACGCGCGAGGCGGCGCTCCCCATTGCTCGGGATGCCTCCAATTCACAGAGCGACAACCGCACTCGTGCCAGCACCGGAGAGGCGTCGATGTCGCTTGCGGTGGCAATGGCTGAGGAGTCGCCACCAGGGCTGCGCCGCCCGTCGCTTCTCTTCGACACGGCCGTCGCCACCGATGCCCTCTTTGCGCGCGTCCAGCAACAGCGCCAGCAGCCGCAAGGGCCGCCTGCTGCTCCGCCACCGTCAGTTGCCGCTACGGTGCCAGTGGCTTCTACGCAGCAGCGCTCAGTGGAGGGCGAGGTTCAGTCGCGCCACCCCTCCGGTCCCATCTCCTCGATCCTCGGCCGCCCCCCGCCGGTCCCCCAACAGCAGCAGACGCTCTCTGCTCACGCGGCCGCACCGGGAACGACCGCCAACGCGACGTCGGCCAACCCCAGCCTGTTGGCTGGGGAGGCCTACCCCGGCTCCTATCGCACTCCACGGCGCGACTCCTCGTCCTCGTCGTCGCCGGTCGCCCCGCCGATGGCGCAGGGGCGACTGCGCAGCATCTCCCCCACCTCCACCATGGACTACGTCGAGATCGAACACAAGCAGAACGAGCTGCGACACGCCGTCGAGCACCACGTCCAGTCGCTGGAGCGGTCGCTTGCGCTGCGTGACGAGGAGGTGGCCACGCTTTCCTCACGACTGCGAAAGCTCGAGGAAGACTATCAGTTTAACTACAACCTCATCGCCGAACGCGATGCGGCGCTGGAGGAGGCTGCGGGGCAGCTGCAGCGGCTCTACCGCGAGCTGAAGCGCCTCGCAGAGGAGTCGTCGCGCATGGAGAAGACGATCGCGACGGCAGAGACGGAGCTCCGCGCAGCGCGGCAGCGGGTGCGCGAGGTCGAGGAGGGGCGCGACGCCGCGGTGCAGCAGGTGCAGCGGGACTACGCGGTGAAGGAGCGGCACCTCCTCGACGCCGTTCGCGCAAAGGAGGCGGCAGTGGCCAAGGAGGAGGCGGAGCAGCACGCCCGTTACGCGGAGCGGGCAGCCGCGCTCGAAACGGAGCGGGCGTCCACGGCGGACCGCAGTGCCAAGGTCACCGCGGAGATGGAAGCCCGCTGCAAGCAGCACATCGCTCGGCTGGAGGCGGAGCTGGCGGGGGTGCACCAGTCGCTCCAGGAGACCCGCCAGCAGGCCGCGGAGGCGGAGCGCAAAGCTGCTGCGGCCGCAGATGCGCAGACGGCGTTGGTGCATGAGGCCGCCGCAGCGCAGAAGCGTCACGACGCCGCACTGCAGGAGGCTGCCGCTGCGCGCCGGGAGCTGGAGGAGCGTCTCGTGCGCGTCGTGAGCGACTGCGAGAAGCGCGTCGTGGCGTCCGAGGGGACGGCGCACGCAGAGTCAAGCCGCGCCGCCCGCGCAGAACTGGAGCGCACCCGTCTGCAGGCGACGCTGGCGGAAGCGCAGGAGCGTCTCCAGCACCTCACGGCGCGCTCCGACGAAGATGCCGCGCGCTCCACCAAGGAGCGGCAGCAGCTGCTGCAGGCCAGCGACGAGGCCACCGCCGCTGCTGCAAGCGCGGCGCGTGAACTGCACGATGTGCGTCGAGAGCTGGAGCAGCAGCGCCGTCTGGCATCGGAGGACTCGGCACGACTGCGGCGCGAACTGGAACGGGCGCAGACGCAAGGCGATGAGGCCCGCCAGGAGCTCGCCACAGCGAAGGAAAGCTGCGATCAGCTCGAGGCGCGGGTGCAGCAGCTCGAGGCGGAGGTGCGCCGCTGGAAGGCGGAGGAGGTGAAGACGGCGGCGGCAGGGCGGCAGGTGTCTGCAGGGTGGGAGGAGAAGTACCGGCAGGCGGAGCTGCAGCTGCAGGCGGCGCAAGAAGAGGCACTGCAGGGCAAGCGAGCCCACCAGGTCGCAACGGAGCGGGCGCAGGGGGAGGCGGTGCGGCTGACGCGGGAGCTGCACGCTAGTGAGGCGGCCCGCCGCGCCCTCGAGAACCAGTTTCACCAGCAGGAGGACTTCCGTGAGGAGCGCGGCGTCGTGGCGCAGCTGCGGGCGGAGAAGGAGCAGCTGCAGCAGCGGGTGACGGAGCTGGAGCACACCAACGCGGCGGTGCGCCAGCAGGTGGCCAACTTCACGGCGGAGCTGCAGAACGACCCCGTTCTCAGGGCCGCCAAGGAGACGCAGGAGCGCGTGGTGCAGCTGCAGGGCGCGCTGGCGCAAGCGGAAGGCGAGCAGCAGCGGCTGCAAGACACGCTCAGGCTGAAGGAGGACGAGCTGGCACGGCTCCAGACGGAGATGCTGCGGGTGCAGGTGCTGGTCAGCGCCAGGGACGCCGCGGGTGCGGCAGAGGCGCCGGCTGCCCTCGCCGCAAACGCCAGCGCCGGCGGCGGCCCAGCCTCACTCAGCGACCACGTCTCCCGGGCCCTGCAGCGCCAGCAGCACCAGATGCGCTCCGAGTACAGCCGCATGCGGGAGTCGTACGAGGCCATGGTGCGGGAGCTGGAGCGCCAGCGCCGTCACCGCCGCCACCGCGTCACACGCCGCTCGCGCACGGCGTCTGCCTCGTCGTCCTCCTCTTCTGCGTCGGCTGCCTCCTCCACCTCATCTCCCACCGCTGTACAAGCTGCTGAAGCGCGGCCCCGGCGCACGCACCGCTCCCGCTCTCGCGGTGGCCGCCAGACGCCGCAGCCGTCGGCAGAGGCCTTGCCGCCGGCGCTACCAGACTCGCGAGCGGCGCACCTGCTGCAAGAAGCGGAGGTGTGGCGGCAGCGCTGTGTGCAGTTGGAGCCGCAGTTGGAGGCGGCACTGCGAGAACGGGACCGCTTTCGCCGCGAGCTGCAGCTGGCCAAGCAGGACGTGGTCGCGCTCGGCGTCGAGAAGAGCTCGCTTGTGGATCTCAACTCCCTCCTCAAGGCGCAGCTGCGAGAAGCCTACCGGCTTCGCCTGAGCGACACCGCCGCCGCCGTGGCTACCGGAGCACCAGCCGGGTCGAGCGCACGCCCTGCTTCAGCCCCACGCACAGGCGGAGCTGAGTCTTCTTACTCCACTGCGGTGGACGACATCGACTACGGTGTGGCGCTGTCGCGGCAGCCACAGCGTTCACAAGTGGCTGGAAAAGGGGGAGCACACACCGTGCCGGTGGCTGCACACTCGCGCGTACGCGCTGATGAGGCACCTGCTTCTTCTTTGAAGGAGGCATCCCCTGTCGTGCACTCGACTCGCGGCTACGGAGCGACTACTACCGGGTCAGCCGCGCCGTCGCCGCAGGAGCAGGCCCAGCAACGACTGCGCGCGCTGGAGCAGGAGATTGCAGCAGTGCGCGGGCAGCTCGCCGCGTCATCCACCGCCGCGCTGCCGCCTTCGCGCGCCGTCGATCCGGCTGTAGTGCGTCGCGGAGCAGCGGCGGTGCGACACTACGGCTATGACGGGTGAGGGGAGGAGCGGAGGAGGAGAAGATGGGGGTCGGGGCGCAGGAGGGTCTTGTGCATCCCATTTGCTGCTCACTGCACGGTGCTTTATGCTAGCGACGGAGCCAGCCGTTCGTACGCACACACCAAAAACAACAACATAAAGAGTCCGTTGGCTGGCTTATTCCATGCGTTGCCCTTGACTCCGCCTCGACCTCGCAGTGGTCTGCGCGTCGTCTTGCTATGACGACGTGCAGTCCTCACCTGTTTTCTTGCGTGCGAGGTCACAAGGTAACTGCGTACCTCGACACAGCCATGACGACGGCCGATGTCGTTGCACGCGGTGCTCAAAGCTGTATGTGAGCGCCGCCTCTTTCACTCCTCTCCATCCACCTGCACATCTTCCTCCTTGTTGATGGTTTCTTCCGTCCCTTTCCCACTCCCGATGTTCTCGGCTACAGAACTCCACCGACCCTCGTTCATCTCGTCTAGTGCTGTATCCATCCTTCCGCTCCTCACAAGGCGTCTGAAGGCTTCTATTGCCCTACCATCGCTCTTTTCGTTCTCGTCTCCTTTTTCTTCTTGTGTTTCACCCCACCTCAACTTCATTGTAGGAAACGGTACGAAAAGAAGACAAACCAACACAAACTAAGTTACAGACACACACACACACACACAAACACACCCCGAACTGCGTGCCTGCCTCGACCGCTGGTGCCCCTCCCCCCACCTCTTCCCTTGACGTGAACAGGCTTCTCTTGACTGCTTCTTCAACACCCCCACCCCCCTCTGCTGCCGCCGCCTTCTCCCTCTTCCTCTCCGTCCTCTCTCTGCTGTTCTCTCACGCGCGTGCGTCAGGCTCACGCGGGTGTTTGAATTCGTCTGAGCACGTCCGCATCGAACTCGAGCCAAAAAAAAAAGGAACCAAGCGAGTGCAGAGGTCGGTCGGGAGGCGCAAGGCTTGAGTACCTGTGTGTTTGTGTCTGTGTTTGTTGACGGCACAGTAGAAGAACACGGGGTCACCGGGCACGCATCGCATCTTTGCCCTCTCTTCTCCTTTCCGCCACCCTCTTTTCCTTCACTCCAGGATACTCGAGTTTTATTTTCATTTTTCTTCGCGTGAGCCCCCGCTCTGTGGTGCTCTCCGCGTTCCCAGAGCGTCGTATACTTCTTCCGGGCCCCCATCGAGCACCCCTCCTTCACGTCTGGTGTTTGCCTTCCTTGAGCAGGTGCGGCCTTTTCTTTACCCCACTCGCTCTCTCTGCTTTCAATTCTCTGCGCAGAGCGTTCACCATTTCCGCAACCCACCCACCCACCCACACTCACACACACACACACGATCACACAACCGCTCCTACTTTATACAGACCGACACGAGCTCGTCACCATGGGAGGGAAGAACTCCACGCAGCGCCAGGGGGCGCAGTCGCGGCCTGGTGGCGCTGGAGCGAGCAACGGACGCAGCACCACGCCGGGGCGGCAGGCGCCTAGCAACATGCCGTCACACCTAGCAGGCCAGTACGACACTAATAACTCTCGTCAGCGCACCGCACCCGCTGGCAACACCGCCCCGTCGCAGCCCCCGCCACAGCAGCAGCCGGCCTCCCCGCAGCCGCAGTCGCCGCCGGCGCAGCAGCAGGGGAACCGCAACAGCGGCCCCGCCGGCAACGCCGCGAACAACGGCGGGGGCGACCGCGGTGGTGTGCAGGAGGGCCAGATGGTGAAGATGCTGGCGACGGTGGAGGCATCGACGGTGAGCTACGTGCCCGAGACCCAGGTGCTGACGTTCTTCATTACAAGCACGTGCGACTCGTTGACGTACGAGATCCACACGGGTGTCAAGGAGTTCGTGCAGGGCGGCAGCGTGTACTACATGCCCAACAAGCCGAAGCTGGAGCCGACCAAGACGGAGATTCGCGGCCCGCAGGAGAACCGCAAGATCACCATGAAGCTCGACGTGAACTCGCTCGAGGAGAAGGAGAAAGTCTTCAACAAGCACTACCCGAAGCAGATGCCGTGTGTGATTGTGATCCGATACAAGACGACGGAGCTGCGCAAGAAGGACGACGGCCGCGACAACAACAACTCCAACAACCACGCAGAGGAGGAGATGCAGGTGGAGCACACGGAGCACACCTCCGTCGACCTGGCCGAGAAGCCGAAGCGGTGCGTCATCACGCAGATCGTCACGGCGGGCGGCAACGCGTACGCTGTCGAGAACCTGTACGGCGCCGACAACGACGGCAACTCGCCGGCGACGGGCAACGGGCAGGGCGCCGTGATGATTGGCTCGACGATCGAGGAGGACGAGGACGGGCTGTGCGTGATTTGCCTGACAAACCCGAAGGACACGGCGGTGATGCCGTGCCGCCACATGTGCATGTGCAAGGACTGCGGCGAGCAGCTGCTGAAGCACAAGCCGGTTTGCCCCGTCTGCCGCGCGCCCATCTCGACCCTGCTGCACATGCCCTCGCTGAGCAACAACGCCGCGGCGAGCCCCTCCTCATGAGAGAGGTCATGATCGAACCAGAGCGAGGAAAAAAAAATGCGGGTTGTGCGTCATGCCTGTGATGTACCCGCGAATGCGTGGGTGAAGCAGGAACAGAAGCATTTGTTCGCGCACAGTAGGGGAAGAAAGCTAGCTTTACCCTTCCCCACTCTCCGTCGCGCGAGGCAGACGAAGGGCGCAAATGCGTGGTGCATGACAGAGATGCAATGACACGCGTCCAGCCGCAACGTGACACATGGAGGAGACAGGAGCAGAGAGGACGGCAAGCAGCGCCTACTCACCACGCGCAACTCACGTGGCGAGGGGTCGACTGAGAGACGAACACTGTCTGCGTGTGCGCATCTGCGCGCTCCTTCCTTTCTCTATGCTGTCTGGCTCACGCGGGTGTGTTGTGCGTGTGCTAACCTACGCGTGGGTGTGTCACTCTCCGTCATCGCGTGCCGTTTCTTCTCTTCTACTTTTCAGCCTCTCCCGTCCCAGGTGAGGAGAAATGGGAGGGCCGTCTTGCACAAGCTCCGTTGTGGCGCTTTCATTCTGCCCCCCCGACTTCCCTGACGCTCGTCCCCGCAAGAGCGAGAACATCCTCAGGCTGTCCCTGCGGAGTCTCCCATCGATTCACCGTAGCGGTGTAGGCGCGTACGTTACGTGGTCCCATTGCTGGTCTTCAGCTTTCCCCCCTCCCTCCCCCTCCCTCCCCCGATCCCCCTCCCCTCTCGCACCGGCTCTTGTGCCTTTTGGCTGTTTCTCTTTT
This sequence comes from Zelonia costaricensis, assembly GCA_030849075.1. NCBI lineage: Eukaryota > Euglenozoa > Kinetoplastea > Trypanosomatida > Trypanosomatidae > Zelonia > Zelonia costaricensis. Next base: position 20,847 of record JASAOO010003467.1, on the reverse strand, counting down.
CACCCCTCACGTGCGCTGTGCCCGTCACTCTATCCCCTGCCACGTCGCGTGTGTGTTCGTTGCGTCTAGATTGAGTTGTGTTTCCTCTCAGCCATCACTGTGGTCGGCCCCGTCATCCGCGTCATATCCTCCCCGCCCCCACCTCGTGTGTACGGTGCTGCAGGGCCCATCGGACCCCAGCCATGAAACGACGCGCATACAGGCGGGGTGGTGGTGGTGACGTGTGAGGGCGTGTGGCGAGGTTGTTGAGTGTGGGTGGGACGTGTAGGGAAGCTAGCGAGGCGGAGAGGTGAGGAGTGAGGAGAGGCGAAAGGCAAACACTGCCAAGGCGAGTCTTGATCTCTCGTAGAGCGCATTCAAGCCGGCGTGTCCGGAGAGGAAGGAGGTGCGCTTCCGTTTCCTTTTTTTGTGTTGTGCGTGTGGGCTTGTTGGTCTGCCAGGTCAATCCACATCGAGGGTCTGCTTTCCCCCCTGCCTCCAGATCCGCCACTCCCCCACAACAATGGACTCGTGACCTGTTGGCGTCTCGCGGTGCGTCGAAGGACGGCCTCCTTCTCCACCCGTCTTTGCCCTTCTGTTTTTTCCCCTCCCTCCTGCCATGTCCTCCTCTTTGTCTCTCCCTATTCCGCCTCTTTCTCTTCGTGTGCGTTGATCCAAGCGTGCGCCTTCAGTGTGGTTCGACTGCCCTTTTCCTTTCCTTTCCTCCCCCCTCCCCCCGCCCGTCTCTGCCGGCTACCCGCGCGGGAGCCCGCCAGCCTCCGCTCTCCGCCTCCCCTCCCAAGCCTGCAGCGCCGTCGCCACCAGGGCCATGGTGCCTGCGGGCGGTGGCGTCCGCCCAACGTTTTCTTTTCGTCTCGGATCTTTCCTCTGTCCGTCCGTCACAGCTGCATTGGGCAGCTGCCCCGCATTCCTTCTACTGAGTTTTTCTTTGTTTGGCGGTTGTACTCGCGTCCCAAGCTGGCTGGTGATTTTTGCCTGCGTGTGTGTGCGCGTGTGTTGCGTTTCGTCGCATATCGCATGCATTTTCGGTTGCTGCACCGCTTCTCCTCCCGCCTCACCCACTTCGTAGTGAGTGGCTCTTGGCGCGCGCGCGGATCTGTTGCCCGCCTTGGCGCGGGTGCCGGGTGACGCGCAAGGACTTGCACGCCAGGCTGGGGGTATGCAGGCGTCACCGCACACTACGCAGGGTCGCTGTCGCGGCACGATTTTGCACTGCGCAGTCCACTCGCGAGGGGTACGTGATGAATGCGTCTGCTTGGCGGAGCGCACGTTTGCGGAGATGCGCCTGTGGAAAGGCGCGCACGAACGTAGGGTGGGAGGGCGGAGGGTTGACAGGGGAAAGGAAAGGAGGAGAGAAATCGGCTAGTTTACGCACCCCGGCACGCGGCAGGCGACACCCAGTCTCTCGCGGTGGTGGCGGATGGCGAATCTCCGCTGTCTCCTTAGCCCACCTCCCTTCTCGCTCTCTCTCCATTCAAGTTGTATACCGTGCCCGTTGGAGACGCCGTGCTCACCTCGTGAGAGTTGCGACTTTTTTTTTGCTTCTCTCTCTCTCGCTCCGTTCCACTGGCTTTTCGCCGTCTCGCGTCACGTTCGACGACCTCCTTCTTGTCTTTCCTCCCCTCGCTTTCTTTCTCGCCTCTTCTGGTGTGGGTGCATGCATGCGTGCGTTTGCTGCTGCTCCGGTGCCTCGACTCTGCGCGTCATTGTGTGTGTGTGTGTGCATGTTTGTGTTTGTATTTGTCTCGTTGTCACTCCGCGTGTGCCTCTCTGAGAGTGTGACAGCTTTTCCTCGCTTTTTTCATCTCTCTTCTATTGTTGTTGCGTTGCCTTTCTGCGGTCCTCGTCCTCGCCCCTCGCCCCTCCCCCTTCCCCCCTCCCGCGCCGCGTTGATTGGAGGCACGACGGAGCGAGCACGAATCGTGTATTTGCGTAGGGCCTTGGACGCTTCCCTTGCTTCCTTCCACTTTCTCCTTTTGTTTCTGTGCTGCTTGGTGCGTTTGGATGTTTGTTCCTGTCGTTGACTTCGTGTCCATCTCTCTCTCTCTCTGCGAATGTGTCTGTGTCTGTGTGTGTGTCTCGATGAGGTACGAGAGGGGCACGCGAGACGGCAGCCACGTCCTGGTGGTATTTCCACAGGCACACTTGTGCGTCTCTGTGTGCGCGTGTGCGCTTTCGTTGGTGAATACGTCAACGAAGTGTCGAGAGGCGGGGCCAGAGGTGTGGACCCCCCCTCCTCCACCTGGTGTGTCACGGGGGCATGCCGTGAGGGCCTGGCAGGAAGCAGTCTAGGGGCGATGGAGAACGCCGCATTAGCGCACGGTCGGCGAGGGGGTGGGCGGTTGTATCCTTGATGAGGAAGGCAGAGGGGGATGGTGGTGGTGAGTCTGTTGTTTGTGGGGGAGAGCGGGGTAGGCGAGAAAAAGGGGGCTGCTGGTGAACACGGCAGTGCGTCTGGTGGGCCGCGCAGGAGGGCGGCAAGGTCACACAACCACAACGAGAGGTGTGTGCATCTTGCCGATGGACTGCGCCCGTTTTCGTTCGCTGCGTGGCGCCTTTTTCTCAACCTCCATCTCCGTCCGAACACGCTGACTCTTCTTTTTTTTCGTGTCGGGTAATGTGTGTGTGTGTGTCTTTGCGTGCGCCAGTGCTGATGGCCCGCCCTGCCTCCCTTCTTGGCTTGTGGCTCACATTATTCCCCGCTCCCTGCTCGCCTTTCGTCCTCTGCCGGTGAGGACGTGTCGTACACCGCCCTCGCTGCGGCTCGGCGTTGATGGTGCAGTGACGAGACGCCCGAGTCTTCTCTGCCGTCTTACCTACCACAGTGTTTCCCCGCCTCCGCCTCTCCCCCCGTCATCCCTTTACGTGTAGCCGCGAGTGCGTGCGTCGGCCAGCTCCCCAGTCCCTCCCCTCCGTAGTAGCCCGTGCTCCGTTCCCCTCTCCCGTAGCTGGGCATTTCCTTCTTTTCTTTCCCACTCGCACACTCCCACCAGCGCTTTACGAGTGGATGCGAGTGGGAAGGCCCACCACTCTTGTTGTGCCTGCGCGTGTCTCTCCTCTCTCCGTGTGTGTCTATGCGTGTCTGTCTGTCTGTCTGTGTGTGTGTGTAGCTGTGTCTGTGTAGGCGCCTACCTGCGTTCCCCTCCAACCTTCCTCGTCTCCCTCACTCTCCACGTAGACTAACAAAAAGCGAAACAAACAAACAAAAAAAGGCACGCGAAGGACGGGAATGCGGTCGCGCTGTCTGCGGCACCTCCGTCGGTCTCCTCCCTCTCTGGCCCCAACGGCTCCGATGAATGCGCGCGAGGTGAGAAGGGCACACCGGGGCAAGTGGTGCACACGATGAGGGGGGTGGTGGGAGAGATGGAGCTGCGGCAGCTCAATGGGTCGGAGACGGTGACGGCTGCTCCTCTCTCCCCTTCCTCCCCGCAATCACCACGCTCTCTTGCCACCTCGTGACGCCTTGGTTGAGTCTGAGCCTCCGTCCGCTTCGCCCTCTCTGCCCCTTCGCGGGGGAAAGATACAAGAAGAGCGGGTGCAGGAGGACACGCAGGAGGCGAAGGCTGGCAGCCGCGTTGGGCAGTCACGTGCACGCTTCGTTGAAGGTGGCGCAGTACTCCCGACGGCAATCGCGACTCGCTGGACGCACCGCGCTCCCCCCTTTCCTGCCTGCCTCCGTTGCCTTGCGTTTCCCTTGCAACGCCACCTCCCTCCCCATCTTGAATACTCTGCTGCCCCCGTCCCCACCTCTCCCCCTTTTTTCATGGTTTTGCAGCAGTGCCTCTCCTCACAGCGAGCCCGCAGTCGAAGTTGCGAGAGGAGTTCACACCTTCCTCCACTTCTCCCACTCCCCCCTCGTCCTATTTGCGCGTGCACTCGCTCCTCCTCGTTCAAAACGGCCTCGACAAAGCTGCGTGCGTGCGCGTGTGTCTGCGTAAGCGCGCCAGTGTTACAGCATCAGCCACGGGACGGAGATTCCGAAGAAAGAACCCTTCCTGTTTAGGTACTCCTTGCGCATCAGCGAGCTAGATACACGCACACACACAGACCTTAACCGGCTGCGCACCAGGCTCGTGTCGAGTGTGCTCCGTTTGCGCTGTTGTGTGTTTTAAGAGCGTGTGTGTTTGTGTGTTGACATCCCGGGTTTGTACGGCTGTCGGTCTTGCTCCCTGTGGAGCTGCTCAAAGCGCCACGTCTCTGTTCATCTTCTCGCCCTCTTCTTCTCCCTATCTCTTTCTCTATCGTCCCTCGGCGTTCTTGCGGTGCGCGTGTGTGTGCTTTCCTTTGGCACCTGCCCCCCCCCCCCCCCCGCTCTCTCCCTCTCAGCGTGAAGGCACACTTGTAGTCACCCTGCCGTTGTGTGTAGCGACATCCCACGCCTCAGACCTGCTTTGCGAGTTCTTATCTCTGAGCGTGCCTGTGCTGCCTCCTCGGCAGCGGGTCGACCATCGCAGACCCCGACCACGCAGCGCTGTCTTACCGCCCTCTTTTCTCTTGCTTCTGCTGCTGCCGCTTCACAACCGTGCGAGGGTTCAAGGCTTCGGATCAAAGGCGTGGCGTGTTGACGGCCCCGATACCGCAAGCCCCCACCTCCGTGTTTTTTCTTCTTTCCATTCTGGCATACAAGCAACGCGGCTGTAATAGAAGCGAGAAGAGAAGCTACCCACTCAATCACCAACACCCCCACGCGTCCACATCCGACTTGACTGCTGTTGCGGCTACTGCTGCGGCCTCGCCTTCTCCTCTGATCGTCTTTCGATTCCGACAAGCAGACGCGAACACACTCGTCGAGGACACCACGCCGATCGAACAAGAAAAATGGGCTACGACTCGTGTGCCACGTGCTGCGCGGTCTTCTCGCTGCTCGGCATTGTGCACCTCGTACTGTTTGGCCGCATGTTCAGCGCCAAGGCGATCTCCTTCGCCATCATGTCCGTCGAGAACGGCTGGGAGACGGACGCGAAGGCCAAGGCATGCTACAACGGGGCCATCATCTACACCGTCACGCTCTTCCTCTCCGTCCTCGCGCGCGTGTACTTCCGGCGCAACGACGCGGCCAAGGCGGCTCTGCAGCACGCCCAGCACGTCGCGGAGATTCAGGGCCTGCTGGTGCCGCCCACCATGTCCTCCGCCTCCACCGTGAACTAGGGCGAGAGTGGACGCGGCATGGCTTGGGAGGGCAAACAGGCACACGTTGACGCGTGTAGCTGTGACTGTGGCGCGGAGACCGTTGAAGAGGGTGACGGCGGATCGTGTGGCGACCGTTGGGTGTGCGCTCGATCTCGCGTGTCGCCGGCAGCAATCGCCACTTCCACTTGTTTGCATTCTTCGGTGGGGGTACGCAATGGATTGCATATTTCGCTTTCTGCAGAAGTGCGCGGCAACCTCCCCTCTCTCGGGTTCCTTGGCGCCACGTGGCGGCCACGTCGGTGGGTGTCTTGAGGGGAGGGGGAGGACGGACGGGCGGGGAAGGGGAGGTGAGGACACAGTGGATGGAGATGTTGGTCATGGGGAGGTCGCAGCGTGACGGGCGCCAGCGTGCATCTGTGCTTCTCGCCTTCTTTTCTTCTTTTTTTTTTGGCCCCGTTTCTTGCGCGTTGTCGTTTTCCGCGCGCATCGCGTTGGCGTTTTTGGTATGCTGACGTTGTCGCAGTGGGTCTCTCTTGAATGTGCCTTGCCCCTCCTCCCCTGTGTGCTTCTCCGGCGTGACGCACGATGGCGCGTCGCGTGTGTGTGTTTGTGTGTGTCCTCCGTGCTGTGACTGAAGAGGCGAAAGGAAGGTGCGTGGCCTGCACGCGTGAGCGCCGCTCCTTCTCTTTTCCCCTCCTGTTCCCCGCGGGTCCGTTTGGATGCGTGAGTGTGTGTGCGTGTGTATGGGTGTGTCCATGCTGCCTGTTGTTCTCCTGCCGCGTTCCTCCGTTCCTCTCCCTTTTCGTCGAGGCGATGTCCGCGCAGCTGCATCGCCTCCCGGAGCCACTTCTGCCATCCCCTGCCCAAAACTTCGCCTTCCTGGCGCGGCGGCAGCGGAAGGCGACCATGCAAACAAAGAATGGGGAGGGCGGGGAGGAGCACGACTGTGTCATCATGCTTTGGCTGAACTACACCACTCGGTGAAGAGACGACGAAGAACACGCGAAACAACAAGGTCCGCGGACCTCGCCATCTCTGCTGCTATGAGGTCCAGTTAAGCGGCCGGAGAGAGGTCTGCGGTGTGACGAAGCTGCACCAACGTGGCGCAAGCTGCAGCGAGCGCCTCCCACTCTCTTCGCTATCCCAGCGTTCACCGTGGGAGAGGTGCGCGTTTGAAAGCGCAGCTGTGCATCGTGTGATCTGAACGCACTGCGAGAAAGGGTGACGACGAGAGCAGCCAGCACGGATCTACTTCTTGCCTCCGCCGCAGTCCGTCTTCTTTCCCTCCTCTCTAGTGTGGGACTCTGCCGTGTGGAGACACTGCAGAGGCCTTGACGTGTGTGTGTGTGTGCGTGCGATGCCGTCACATGAGTCTATGTGTCTTTCTCCCTCTCCATTCGCCATCTCTTCTCTTCTCTGAACACGCACAACACCGCATTCGCGCATTCCAAACGCGACGACGCGGTGCTGACGTATCACCGTCACTCCTCCGCATTCGGTAAAAAGGTGTAGCACCAGAAGGGAACACAAGACAGCAACACATCCCACTCCCTCGTCCACGACCACCTGCTTCCCCCCCTCCCCAGCGATTGTCCCGGCTCCTTTTCGTTCGTGTCCTACTCTCCGGAGGGCTGCTCAAGCGTCGCTCTGCGCGCCAGCCTCTGCTTCCCATTCCGCCCCCTCCCCCCTTTCTCGTTCTCTCGCCAGTAGCGTAGCTAGTAGTCATAACGACCCTTGTGAAGCCGTCGTGCACCCCTCGCCGAAAAGCGCTGGGCGCCGCAACGGGTTGTAGCCCTTCACATTTGCAAGAGCACCGACACCCACGATCGGTGGCGCAGCCGCACGTTCGCCTAGCACGTCTCTCTCGCCCTCTCCACCTTAGCGTGTGCACCTTACCGCCCCCACCTTCCTCCTAGTAGCAATAGAAGCGGAGCCGCTGAGTGCCACGCACACCACAGCCCCCCCCCCCTCAACCCCACTCGCACGCTGCCATTCCTCTTCTCTGCTTTTCCCCCTCTTTCGTCCTGAGCAGAGGGCAGTTCGCACCGCGTCACCTGTCACCCCGCTCTTTTTCCGTTTCTCCCTCTCCCAGCCCCAGTGCCCCATCGCGTCCGCCCCCCGCTGCACGAAGAGGCTGCGTTGAGCCTCGCCGAGTGGAGTAGTCGCCCTCGAATCCGCGCCCGTCGACGGCATGGAGCAGTTCGAGCAGCCGCTGGAGGGCATCTTCCGCGATGGCATCCCGGCCCCGGTGCTCCGCGCCTTCGCGCCGCTGTTCCAGGCGCTGCCCGGCGTGCAAGACCGCGTGGCCGCCTCGCGGGACTGCTACTACTGGCGCGCCAACCCCGCGAAGTGCCTTGACGAGGATATCGACACCGTTACCGGCTTCATGCAAGCGTCCGAGGCGTCGTTCCGCCTCTGCCCCCAGCAGTCCGCCACGCTGCTGAAGTGCCACATGACAGAGCCCGCCCGCGCCGTCTACTTCTGCCGCGACGAGGAGTGGGAGTGGCGCAGCTGTCTGATGGACCAAACCGGGGTGCGCTTCTGGCCGTACGCGAACGCCCCGATCGGGGCCCCGTGGTCGAACGGTGGGCAGACGGAGGACTTCCACCTTGAGGACCGCTTCTTCTACGAGAACTTCTCCTTCTGGCGCCGGCGGGCGTCGATGCTGGCGGTGCGGGAGCGCGAGCTGGAGGTGGCCGCGCATCGCAAGCACTGGATAGATGAGCAGGCCGACGACACATCGCTCTCGGCCCCGAAGCCGACCCTAGCACCCATCGGCATCAACACCAAGATCAACTAGCCAGCGCCGTGTCAGCAGTTTGTGTGCGTTGTGTGTGTTTGGTGCGGTGCGATGCTTGTGAGTGCGTACCTCGGTTGCGCCTGCCTCTGTCTCTGTGCTTCCCTCCTCCTCGTCCCGCGCGTGCCCTGCATCCCGCTGTGCTCGGCGGTGCTCTTTGCAGCTCCCCGTGGCGGCCCCTGGGTACGTGCTCCCCGTTTTCACCCTCTCTGTTGTCTGCGTGTGTGCTCGCACGTGCAGCGACGACGCAAAACAATAAACAAGACGACAACGCATGTCTCCAGATGAGGTGTGTGTGTGTGTGTTGGTGGGGGGAGGCTCTGCCGGTTGTTGCGGACGCGTAAGCCCCCCTCTCCTCTCATCAGCGAGCTTTAGAGAGGGCAACGCCATCCGTGTTCGTGCTCCCCCCTAATCTCCCTCGCCGGCGCCATGGTCTTGCGATCTCGCATGCAATCACGACTTGCCGCGGGGAGGAGACTGCGACTGGCCCACTGCAGTGTGGCGCCGGACCCCCATCGTCGCGGTGCAGTGCGGTCGCAGTAGGCAGCGCCGCGCACCCCTCTCCCGCTTCTCCATCCCCTACGCGGCGTCTCTGTCGGGGCGGGGGTGGAGTGCTCGGCGCATCGTTTGCTCAGCTCCAGCGAGCGATGGCGCGCCGCTCCCCCGCCCCCCCTCCGTCGTGCACGCGCGAAGTCCTCCACCTCCCCTCTCCATTCCTGGCACCTTTTGACTTCTGCTGAACTCTTATCTGGCATGTAATGCACTGGTGGGTCACCAAGGCTGAGTCGAGGCACCGCGCATTAGACCCAGCGTCTCCTCCGCATCGTCCGCCTTGTGCTCCCCCCCTCTTCAACGCACACACCCCCACACACACATACACAGAGAAGGAGCACTGTGAGAGGGCGTTGCGTCCGCAGCGGTGGCGTTGCACGTTTGTGCCGCGCGTGCTGCCCCCAGCTGAAAACTGCTGCGGCCTCAAGCACCCCTTTTGCATGCCTAGCGCTCCATAGACCCTCGCTCCGCTTACGCTTCGTGTGCTCCAGAGCGGGGCGTGCAGGACGTTCCACGCGACGTACCACGTGACAGCACACGCTGCCGTGGCGTCACATCTGGAAAGGCACACCGGAAGCGCGTGTTCAGACTAGCAACCGAAGCCATACATCAGCACATACACACACACAAGAGGACACGAGATAGACGCACATACACCTTTGTTTTTTCTCGCTTCCCCCCCTACCATCAAGCATACACGCACACGGAAGGGCCCCGGCATACACGGCGCCATTCCGGCGCACCTCAAGGCTCTCAACAAAACACGAAAACACAAGCGCGTCAAGTGCTTCGCTCGTTGTCGCCATGCCGCACACCGAAGCCGCTTCTCCAACCCCCCTTCGGCGGCAGGCCTCCCGCACTTCTCTCGCATCCCTTGAGCAGAGCTTCTTCGACGCCGCGCCACCCCTGTGCCCATCACGAGCAGCACAGCACGTCGATGTCGCTGACGCTACAGGGCCACTACCCACTCAGCCACTCCAGCGTCAACGCTCCCGACGCTGGGGCAGGGACTTCTTCGAAGACGACGATGCGGACGTCGCGGTACGGCCAGCATCTTCGAAGCCTCGCGCGCCCGAGGCACCGTCGGCGCTCCCCTCCTCTCTACAGCGGCGTCCCGCGCATGTTGTGGAGGCCAGTAGCGCACCGCCTCTTTCGGGCACGCCTCTTCCCGATGACCTCGCCGCCTTCGCCAACACTCCGGTCCTGCTCCCGATGGACACGGCGCCGGCGCTCTCCTTCGCGCAGCGCTACGCCGCGAGCGAGAACCCGTACCTCAGAGCCGCTGCGATGGAGTTGACGGACACGTGGACAGCAGCGCCACAGGCCTCCGCGCCCCCGCCTTTCGCAGCGACGTGTGCACCGGTGCACGTGCCGCCGACACTAACGCGGCCGACGTCAACCTTCACCGCACCGTCTTCAGCTGCGCCGCACCGTCCCGCCGCGCAAGCCTCTCCGCGTCTCGACAACATTGCGGAGCGCGGCAGTAGCGCCGTGGCAGCGAAACGGAACCCCATCGACCCCACCCCTGCGCCGATTCGTGGAATCCCCGTCTTCACCTCTGCGACCACACACACCCGTCGTGCCGACGCTGCGCCGCCTTTCTCTCCGGCGCCGTCCCGCACCCCCGCGGCTGCGTCTCTGCGCCAGTCGATGCAGGACTATGGTCAGGCCCAGCTGCAGGAGGAGGCGGTGCGGTGGTACTACCGGTGCAGCGCGGCGGAGCAGCAGGTGGCGCAGCTGCAGGCGGCACTGGAGCGGCAAGCGAAGCTGCTGGCGGCCGCGCACTGGCCAAGCGGTGGCACGTCTGTGCAGCAGCCGACTGCCAACGGAAATGTAGGCGAGGCAGAGGAGGACACGGAGGGTCTGTCCTACTCGCCCTCGCCGTCTCCGGATCGACCACGCGGTCGGCACGCAACCGCGGCTACGGCACGCGTGGCCGCCCTTACGAGCCGCTCCCCTGACTCCGTTTCGCGCGCGTACGCTGTCGCACTCGGCGAGGAGACGTGCTGCGCCAGCGGAGCTGATGAGCTCAGGAGGGAGGATGGAGATGCGCCCTCACGGCACGGCGGCATGAGACGTGAGCAAGAACATCGGTCGCCGGCGGCGGCACACGCGTGCGGCGGCGGTCCCGTGCTGGCGGCGCTGTCGGTGGGGGAGATGCCGTGCCGCGTGCCCAGGTTGTGTGTCGCCGACGACCATGCCGCATCGAAGTCTTTCGCGAGCCTGGAAACGCCGCATGTCCGCCGCAGCCTGGTCGAGACCACGGCAACCACCGCGGCACCGTCCCATTCCCCCTCGGTGGCGCGCGTGTCGGTGGAGCAGCAGACAGACGCCACCTCGTCGCTGGGCGCACCGCTGTACGATCGAGACACGGAGCAAGACACCCTGCGCGCGGAGTCGCTCACGCCAGCCCCCTCCGCGATTATGTCGAAGCAGTACGTGGCGGCTATTGCGGAGGTGGAGGAGCTGCGCGTGCGCGTTGACGTGGCGGAGCGGGAGTCTGCCGACCTGCGCCGCGAGTGCGCCGCGCAGGAGCTCCGTTGCGACGAGCTCGAGACGCAGCTGCTGGGCAAGTCGGAGCAACTCCTGCGCCAGGAGGAGCGCCAACAACAACAACAACCGCAGCCGCAGCACGAGGGCGCCGCTGCCAGCCCAGCTGCAACCACAGTCGACCTTGACGCCGCGGTGGCGCAGGTGCGCGACGCGCTTGCCTTCTTCTCAAGCAGAGAGGGACGGACGAGTGCAGAGAAGGAGGAGACTTCAATCGAGGTTAGAGGCGACATGGCGAAGGTCGACGCGGACGTGGAGCTCAGCCCTGCTTTGCAGCTCACCGTGCTTGTCACGCAGCTGCGTGACGCTGCGGCGAGCTTGTGTGAGCGACACGCGGCGGTGCAGGCCGAGCTGGACGTGGTGCGCGCAGACCGCAACGAGCTGATCGGCGAGCAGAGCGAGCAGGTGCGGCAGTTGCAGCAGCAGTTGCTGGAAAAGGATACGGCGCAGTGGCGGCTGCTGGAGGAGCTGCAGCACGCGCGAGCACAGCTGGACGTGACGAGCGGCAGCCGTGCGAACACGGCGGGGCCTTCTTCGGCGCCAGTGGACACCGCACCCAGTCCGACGCATCGCGCCACACCAGCAACATCCGCTGACGCGGATGCGAAGGCAGTCATCGAAATGGTGCCTGCGACGGCCTTCACCGCACTGCAGGCGGAGCTGCGGGAGGCGCGGGCGGCGGCTGCGGCACAGTTGGAGGCACAGCGCTGCGTGCTCACGGATCGGCTGACCAGCGCAGAGACGCAGCTGCAAGAGGCGCAGCTCCGCGCCGAGGACGAGTACGACCGCCTCTCCGGCAGCATCGAGAGCCTCACGCGGGAGCTCAGCGAGGCCCGCGCGGCGCTGCGGGTGAAGGAGGCGTCGCTCCGCATTGCGCTGCGGGCGTCTTTCTCCCCGCCGCTGCTGCTGCCCGCCTTCGACGCTGGTGCACCGCCCGTCGTGGCGGCGCCGACAGCGCAGCTGGACGTGGTGGCGTCGCCCCCGCCGTCCCCATCGGGATGCTCGCCAAAGCTGCTGATTCACGAGCGGCAGAGCGCCTCTCCATCGCCACCCGTGCCGCCGCCGCCGCCGCCGCCGCGGCATCGCTGGGAGGCACCTGTAGACCGTCACGGCGATGATGTCACCGCTGACGACGATGGGGGAAGAGCTGCTCGAGCGGACAGCGGGCGCGCAGAGGAGGGGGAGGGGGAGACAGAGCGCATGCGGGCACGCCCTGATGCCTTTGGGTCGGCCAGCAAGCACAAGAAGGCACCGTTGACCAGTTTGCCCTTCTACGACGACGGGACGCTGCGTACACTGCCATCGTCCGTTCACGGAGAGGAGTCGGAGCACCCCAACACGGCGGTGGAGGGAAAGGAGAGTGAGGGACGCGCAGAGGCGGGGAGCTGCGCTCGTGGGTCGCCTCACCGGCCGTACGATGCAGGGCAGGGTGACGGGTTGGAGCAGCACCGGTGGAAGACGGGGCTCGCCTTCGGTGGCCACGCAAACCCTACGGCGTCCACGTCGCTGTCGTCACGGGAGAAGTCGTCGCGGGGCCTGACCGTGTCGGTGGGCGACATGAGTCACGTGGCGTCCTCGCAACCGCGTGGGCGCAGCGATGGCAGCGCGGTCGTGGCGGTGGAGGGCCCGGCCTCGGCTTCGCCAGCACGCACGCGTCCCTCTTTAAGCCCAGAGACAAGCGCGGTGCTCGAGGCGCAGACGGAGCAGGTGACAGCCTCTCTACGCACGGCACAGCATGACGCCGCCGTCCTCGCAGCCCTCTCCGTCCCGGCGGCTCCGACTTCCGCCTCCGCTGATCTCCTTCGGCAGGCGCGCGTGGAAGGGCTGGGAGCGGCGCGCGAGCGGCCGCCGCGCCGGAGTGCCTCTGCCCGCCTCGCGGACGCCTCCGCTGACGAGGAGCTGCCACTGCCACTGCCGCAGCGCAGCCCGCTGTTCGGGCGGGCGTCCACTGCGGGCAGGTCGCCATCGCCAGACCTTCCGGCGCAGCAGCCACAGCACACGCCGCCCCCGCCGCCAGCCAGGCGCGGCAGCGAGCACGGTGCACGTCTCGGCATCGCACCGGAGGAACGCCTCCGTGAGTCGGCGCACGCGTACCCCTCACGTCTTTCTGCCTCACCGTCCTCGCCGGGCCCCGCCATGCGGAGTGTTGCACGCGGCGGGGTGTCGGAATTGCCGCCCCCACAGACGCCGGAGGAGAAGCTGCGGGACTTCCTCGACTCACTCTCCGCGGGGTACGACGACAGTGACGTCGGCAGCGATGGCGGCGGCTGGGGTGCGCGGTCGTGGCTCGCAGCCGAGACAGACGTACGTCAGCTGGACGCGGCGGCAGCTGCGTCTAAGGCTGGAGCCGGCAGCCGCAGCTCTCGTCCAGCCGTTGCGCCCACGGCGACGGCGGCGTTGGCTGACGGATCGACCACGCCTGGCCGCACGCCGCTCTCCATATTCTCTGCCAGCTCCACCCTGGCCTCTACGCAGGCGACTCCGGCCGCAGCCTCACCGGGGTCGGGCGGCTCTCCACGCTCTGCGGAGGCCGCGGCGCGCTACACGCAAGCCTCGATGCGCCGTCACCGTGAGCTGTGGCAGCAGCACGAGTCCCTCCTGCAGTCGCTGCTCAGCTCTCCATCATGACAGTGGCGTGACGCGTGGGGGAGAGGGGGAGGGAGAGAGAGGAGGCGGAGCAGGAGCCGGTACGCCGCAGCTCCGGTCATGCCGTGCAGCTGTGCTTCTTCTCTCGACGATTCTGCTTGTCGGCGTCCCGCTCATGCGACTGCTCTATCTGCCCTTTCTGTTTTTTCTGTTTTTTTTTTTTCGAGGACGGCACCGCTTGTCTGTGGCCGCGAGAACAACGGAACACTTCGAAGCAAAGTGCGTGTGTGAGTGCATGCGCCCCTTGCCTCCCTAGTTGTGGGATTCGCTGAGAGCCGTGTGCGCCTTGCGAGAAGATCCTACGGCTGCAGCACTGTCGGTATCGCAACCGCAACGACTTCCCGCTGCATGTCCTGTCACCTCTGGATCGTTCATCTAACGTCTCCACATCGCACGCCTTTCTCTTTTCTCGAACGTGCGACATGTCGCCCACACATACAGCTGTACTGACGCAGCTCCCCCTCCCGTCCCCTCCCCTCCCCCCACACACTTGAGCAAACATTCGCCACGCTTCGAGGTGGGCATGTACGCTGCCAGTACGCCAGCAAGAGCATGCGACGGGCAGCCGCGATAGCGGGACGCCGCCTCGCACACATTGGAGGCTTCACTACTGCGGCTCATGCACACCTTCAGCTCACCAGTGTGCTCCTGAGCACAGCGCGGCGGGCCCAGTCTGCCGGCCAGGCGCCTCCGGGGTTGAACGGCTTCTCTCAGAAGGTGCGTGCCCACCTGGCCAAGTGCCCCGCCGTGTCCCCATCGACGTCCACGACGAGCGACACCGGCACAGCCGCGGACGACACGTGGGCAACGGATCGACTCCTGCACCTCCTCCTCCACCACGACACACACGGCGACGCGGCGGGGTTGAACTCGATACTCCACCCGCTTCTGTGCGTGCGGGTCCTGCAGCGACTCGGCTACGCCGTGTGGTCTGACAGCGCCGGCGCTGCACCGGCTCGCAAGGGCTGGTCGGTGCGGCACACGTACCCCGCGCTGAGCAGCGGCGGCCACGCCGCGCTGTCGGGCAACCTGGAGCACATCACTGATGTCGTGCTCGGGCCGCTGCTGCCGTTGTTGGGCGATGGGAAACACGTTGCTACAGCCCACTCGCAGGTGCAGCCCGTGGTGCCGCTGGTGGTGGAGTGGCTCACGACGCTGCCCACCTCCGACGGGGTGCCGCTGCAGCGGTGGCTTCCGTGGGTGGTGGCGGTGTACGCGGGGCACGGAGAGGCTGGGCGTTGCCGCGATGCTGGTCGGGATGGTGCGCCTCGTCCTACCGTCGCACTCCCGCCGCTGGGCGTCGTGCTGCCCTCGCTGATCGACAAGCTGCGCGGGCATCTGTGTGGGGAGGCAGCGCCGTCTGCGCCATCGCGTGAGGCCGCTTCGGCCCTGTGTGAGAGCTGCCTTGCGGCGCTGCTGACGCAGTGCGGCGATGCGCGCGTCGTGGCGGAGGCGCTCTGGTGGTCTGGCGAGGCGCCGCTGCTGTGCCTCGCCGGAGTCCGCCGGGCTTTGCAGCAGGCAGAGACGCTGCTGTCATCCAGCAGCGACGCCGGTGCCGCGGGCACGGAGGCGTGCCTGGAGGACCGTCACGCACGGTCTGCCTCTGCAGCTCCGCGGCCGTGCTTAACGGTGGTCCTGCGAGACGACGACGTCTACCGGCGCTTCTTGCTCCGACTCACGGCGCTGCAGCATTTCACCTACGCTGGCGCAGCAGGACTCACACCCTTCTCGTCGTGGACTCCTGCGTTGGTCACGATGGAGGTCCACGAGGCTCTCGAGGACCGTTGCGTGAGCGACGTGTCGTCCGGTGGCGACGGCGACACCGACCCTGACATGGTTCTTCGCTTCATTCAGCCACTGCACGAGTACGTGCAGCTCCTGCAGGAGGCGTCGAGTGCGCAGGCAGGTGCCGTGCTGGCGTCCCCCGTGCAACTCTCCTTCAACGGCGTCCTGCGCGTCCTCCAGGCCGTGTTCGATCGCCTCGAGGCACTCAAGCAGCGGAGCTGCTGCCGAGCGGCAGCGGCGGGGCCCCTGCGTGGGTCGTCGACCGCATCCGCGCCACCAGCTCCGTCTGCTGCTGCATCGACCTACACCCTCCTAGCACAGAAGGCTCGCCTGCACGCTCTCAAGAGTCTGTGCGAGACGCTCTTGCGGCACACCCGCGCTGTGCAAGCGCAAAGCGCTGCGTCCATGGACACGTCCACCACCGCCACCATCACCACCGCGCGCGATGTCGCAGTCGGTGCGTGGTTCATCGATGTCGATGTACGCCAGCAGGAGGTGATTCTGCGGCGGCTGTGCGGGGCTGCGCGGGCGCTGGTGCGTGTCGTCATGGAGGAGCGGCGGCGCAGTCTTATGGAGGAGGGGCCGGAGGGGTCGGTGCTGACGGCTTCCTCCGTGACCGCCGCTCTCCAGCAGCGGCGAGATGCCGATGGTGGCGCTGCTGCGCCCGCCTCGGCGACCATGACGTCGTCCTTCGACCACACCCTGCGCAGCCTCGCCTTCCGCGTCGTGGAGCCGGCGCTCTGGCGGCTTGGCGAGGCCTGCCGCGCCGCGCGCGTGGGGGTCCCCGTGCACGTGGTGCCGTTCCGTGTGTGGTCCGCGTACCTGCGCGTGCCTGCTGCTCAACCTTCGGGCCAGCACATCCAGAAGGCCCACCCGCCGCCGCGCAGGGTGGCTGCTGCCACGGCGCGTGTGGAGGAGGTTTACGCGCCTGTCATGCAGGCCGTCGAGGCGCTGTGGACCTGCGTTGGTGGCGAGGCGGGGCTGCGCACGGCACAGCAGGTGCTGCCCCACCCGGGCCAGCAGTCCATCTCCACGCTCGTGGAGGGCATCCGGCTAGCGGCCCTGCGCTCCTTGTGGTTCGGCGGCGTGCACGGCGGTGGCGTCGCATCCCTTTCTGCGCCAGTGCCGTCGCGCGCGGAGGCGGCGAGGTATGCGGACTGGGTCCTGCAGCACGCACCCAACGCTTTCTACAGTGTGTGGCAGCGCACTGCAACCGCTTGCAGGGGGGTGCCGGCCGGCGACGTGAGCGCGGCTGTAGCAGAGGAGACGGCGGCCGCAAGGCGGTTGTTGCGTGCGCGACTTGGGCTTCTCTCAGTTCTCCTGCATGTCCACGTGCTGAATGCGCGGACGCTGTTGCACTGCGACGGGCCAACAGCGAAGCCACACGGCGTCAGCATGACCCCCGCTTCCGTGCCTGCAGCCGGCGGAACTCGCGTCCCTTCTGTGGGCGTAGACGAGGCGGTGCCTGTGCGTTTTGGTGACGTCCCCTCCTCCCTCGACTCCTTGCTCGACTGCGTCGTGCAGGAGGTGCGGGCCGTGAATGCAGCGCCGGGCAGCACTCCCGTACCGGAGGTGCTGGGCAGCCACCAACCCGTGTGGTCGCTCGTACTAGCGCCCGCTGTGCTGGAGAATGCGGAGGTGGCGGCTTGCCTGGCCATGCCAGCCGCACCGCCGGGCGGCTGCACCGCACTGTGGGAGCTCGTGGAGGAGCTGCACAACCTCGCTACTACCACCACCACCACTGCTGCTGCTGCTGCTGCTGCGTCGTCTGCGTCGGTATCTCAAGCAGCCATCGCGTCACTCGGTGGACCGAAAGAGGCTGGAATGGGGAGGCGTGAGGTCAGCCAACCACTGGAGTGGGAGTGGCTTGGCACTCCTGAGGCCCTGTGGGACGCCATGGAGCAGCGCAGTGTCCCTGTCGCCCTCGCTCCCGCGGTCACAGAGCGGTCCCCGCCGTGCTCCCGTGACAGCCGCCGCCGGCCGCTCTTCCTCCTCCCGTGGACGACCCTCGCGGCGAGCCACGAGCCGTTGCGCTTGTACGACGAGAGCGGCCAATCGCGCCGCGCCGCCCTCGAGTGGGCAGCCGCGCTGCGTGCTTGGCTCGGTGGGGAGTCGGTGGGGGAGGAATCCGATGGCGCCGCACGTGCCGCGTCCCGGCCGCGGCCGCTCGTGCGACTCGTCACGGTTGCCGAGGAGCTGCGCTTCTTCGCGGCGTTGCAGCGACACGAGCGCGTTCAGCTGCACCCAAGTGTACACGTTTGTCGCGCAGATGTGGCGCGCGAGGCCATTGAAGTCGCGCCGGTGGTGTGCGCGGCGCTGTCGGAGGTGAAGCGCGGTCCGGCAGGTGCGGGAGGCGATGACTGGTACGTGGACGAGGAGGACTACGACGGGCTGGACTGAAAGCACCGGGGCACAACTCGTATGTGTGCGTGTGTCTCTGGAAGCGCGTGGGTGCCACACCGCACCGCCGTCCACTTTCTTTCTTCACATGCGAACACGCACCCCCATAAGAGAACCACCCGAGCTCCTGACTCGCGACTTGCCTAGGGAGCGAGTCAACGACTTCCTGGACACGTTGTCTTTGAAAACAAATGCAGCAAAAACTCGCCAGGGAGTGGTGGAGGCGTTGGCAGGCACAACAGTGCACGAGAACAACTGGGGCGCCCTCGCAGGGGCGTCCCGTCCCAGCTGAGCGCGTGTCACGGCGCGGGCTCTCCTGCTTCCCCCCCCCACGGTCTCGCACGAGTCACCTTGCCTGCGCGCTGGCACGCTCCTTCTCTCTGTACGTGGCACACAAGCATCCTCGCCCGGCACCTCGCTCCCCCTCCTCGTGTGCTTCTCCAATCGCGCTGCAACACCAGCCCACATCGCAGGCACGGGAAGGGACCATTCACACCGAGTCACCCGTTCCCTTCGTTCTGCACCGCTGTTGTGTGTGTGTGCGTGTGCGTGCCCACTGGCTCCCCTGCTTCGCTTCAGCCTGATCCTTCCCTGCCGGGGACCCCACACCTGCGTGCACCGGCGGCGCAGGGACTCCAACACGCCGCGCCCTCCTCTCTGGCTTGGCCTATTCCCTATCACCCTGCCTGTGTGTGCGTGTCTCCCACCTTTCCGCTGCTCGTCTCCGATGCGTGGGTGCCTCCGCCTGACGCGCCCGACGCTGCACCAGCGGCGCGACAAGGGCGGCAACGCGCACAACTTTCCATTTGACACACTCACAAAGGTCTACCGTGATGCCGTGTACGTGCCGCAGGAGCGATACCGCGGCAACCCGATGTACCCGGAGCGGGGCGCAGAGGCACCGCCGGCCGCAGCTGCGCCGTCGCCCAGCTCCAACGTGACGAACCACGTGGGCAACATTGGCGTCATGAGCCCTGTCGCGACGAAGCTCTCAGAATGGATGGAAGAGCAACAGCAGCAGCAGCAGCATGGCCACACGAGCGCTCCCGCAGCAGGGCAGAAGAGCACCAACACGGCGCACACGCACGACGAGGGTCATCCTCATCACCACCACCACGACCCTCAACACCGCGCGGAGGGCCGCGCCCGCGCCACACCGATTTTGCGCGGTGCTGCCTCGGCACGGGCAGCGACGTCGCCGCGGCAGCCACAGCAGCCGCTGCCGCCCTCCCCGGAAGCCGCCGTGGACGACGAGGCACTGCGGCAGCGGCTGCGCACGCACCTGTTCGCCAAAAAGAAACGAGCACCATCCTCGCCGGACGGCGTCACGGTCGCGGACTCCGCTGCTGCTGCTGCGCCGCGGCACAGCGGGGTGCAGGTGGAGATACTGAACACGTACCGCAGCATGCTGCGCGAGGTGGCGCGCATGCAGGACGCCGACACCCGCCGCAACCTGACGGCGTACATACGCCAGGAGTACGAGAAGCACCGCGACATCCCCCGCAAGAACATCATGAAGATCGAGTGGCAGCTGAACTACAGCAAGCGGAAGCTGGAGGACTTGCAGGCGATGGGGAGCCACACCAAGTTCACCATGATGCGTTGAAGAGGGGGTGGGCAAGAGGCCGAAGCGAGGGGAGGGGGGGACGGCGACCCCAGGGCTAGCCCAACCCCTTCTCCTCCAGCCCCTCTCCCCGCTCACACCGGTGCACGGCTTGACCGCGGTGTGGCGTGTTGCTGCCGCGTCGGTGCAGTGATGCGCAGCACGGCAGGGACGGCAGCGCCTTCATCGCGCCGAGACGTTTTTCTTCTTCACAGGTGTGCGTATTGCTGAAGGTGACCAAACACAGCCGCGAGACCACGTCCCCATGTGTCCGCCTCCTGCGCATGACATCGTGTTCGCCTTCCGCCCCCCATCCGCGGGTTCGATGCGAGGTGCGCGCCTGTGTAGCGCTCCCTCCCTCCATCTCGTGCAGCAGTGCCAGCACCATCAACGGCCGCGTGATTACCTGGACTTCACGAAGGGTAGGACGTCGGGTGAATCACGTCCTTCGCGTATTGCCCATCTCTACGTGTTGCCACAGGCGCTTCCCACCGATGCGGCCCCATCGTTGACCTTGACCCCCTCCCCTCCCCTCCCCTTCCTGTCCCTTCCTTGCACGCATACGAACGCCACTCGACCGTCGCGAACTTCCTGCACGTGCAGCTTAATTGGATAACCTCTCTCCTCCTTTTTCTGCCTTCCGCCTCCGCACTCTCTTGTGCATGCCATCGTGTCGGTGTTCGAGTTTCGTGTCCTCGCCTCGCTCTGTCGTAACTAACCACTGCCAGCGTTCTGTTCCCAATCCGTTTTCGTGCTTCCCCGGGCCCTGCACCAGCCTGCGCCCCGTGCGTGTCGTTGCCACCTTGTCCCTCGCGTGCTCGCCACCTCGCCCGTTCGTGTACGCCACTGCGGCACCAGTGCGCAGCGTCAGCAGCACCCGCTCCGGCGGAAGCTCCTCCTCTTTCCACCCCCCTACCACTACTGCCACCGCCAAGCCCACCGCAGCGAAGATGTCCATCGCCGACTGCCGCGGATTCGATGAGGTGCGGGCGATCTTTACGGAGATCGGCCTCGACATCCCGGTCCTGCACCACGACGAGAAGGCCTCCGTGGAGGAGGTGCTCGATCTTCTGCAGGAGAAGATGAACATCACCGCTGCCGGCACCAAGACTCTCTTTCTCAAGAGCAAGAAGAACGAGCTCGTCATGGCGACGGCCTTCAAGTCCACCCCGACCGACCTCAAGGTGATCCAGAAGGTGTCGGGCACCAAGGACCTTCGCTTCGCCGCCAACGACATCGTCGCAGAGTGCCTGGGCGTCGTCCAGGGCTGCGTAACGCCGTTCCCCCTCCTCAACAACACGGAGAAGCGGCCCGTCACGCTGCTCATGGACAGCAAGCTGGAGGGCAGCACGCAGAACCTCGCCTTCTGCCTGTGCCGCAACGA
>JASAOO010003466.1:0-70235 GCA_030849075.1 Zelonia costaricensis | reverse complement strand
CGCGCGGCGCCACGATCGGGTTCGGCTCGCCGCGCACGCTGACGGACGCGACGGCAAAGCCGCACGGCGACTTTGTGGAGTACAAGCCACGCTGCATCATCGCCGTGCCCCGCGTCTTCGACACTGTGAAGCGCGCCGTGGAGGCGAAGTTGCCGCCGCCCGGCTCGGTGGCGCGTCAAGTCTTCGATCGCGCGTACCAGAGCCGTCTGGCGTCGCTGAAGGCGGGCAAGGAGACGCCTTACTGGAACGCGAAGGTTTTCAAGAAGGCGCGCGCCGCGCTGGGCGGCAACTACCAGCTGCTGCTGAGCGGCGGTGGGCCCCTCTCCGCCTCGACGCAGGAGTGGGTGAACGTGGTGCTCGGCTACATCGTGAACGGATGGGGCCTCACGGAGACGATTTGTGTGGGGGCAATCCAGCGGTTGGGTGACATGACTCCTGTCGCGGTGGGCCAGGTGCTGCACACCGAGGAGCTGAAGCTGGTGGACACGGAGGAGTACAAGCACACGGACCAGCCGCACCCTCGCGGGGAGCTCTGCCTGCGCGGCCCGTTCCTCTTCAAGGGGTACTACAAGCAGCCGGAGCTGACGAAGCAGGCGCTGGACGAGGACGGGTGGTTCCACACCGGCGACGTCGGCAGCGTCGATGCGGAGGGGCGTGTCTCGATCGTGGGCCGCATCAAGGCGCTGGCGAAGAACTGCCTGGGCGAGTACATTGCGATGGAGGCGCTGGAGGCGATCTACAGCAACCACCCACTGGTGCTGAACAACTGCTTGTGCGTCATTGTGAACCCGGACCGCCGCTACATCGCCGTTGTGGCTGTCACGTCCCCTGCGAACGTGAAGAAGTTCGCGCAGGCGCACGCCTCGGAGTTGCCAGCGGATGCCGTGAGCGGCGACATGCCGATCGATGAGGTGATTCGCTTGCCGGCCTTCCGCGCCGCGGCAACGGCGTCCATCGCGGAGATGGGCAAGTCGGCGCGCCGCAGCGCATTCGAGCTTCCCCGCGGGGTGACCTTCACGCTGACCGAGTGGACGCCCGAGAATGGGGTGCTGACGGCTGCCATGAAGCTGAAGCGCAGCGTCATTCAGTCCACCTTTTCCGTCGACATTGCGAAGATGTTTGTGGAGGAGTGACAGCGGGGATTGCATGACGGCCAGCCGCAGCCTCAGCCGTAGCAGGGTGGCGGACTGGGAGGACCTGGAGGTGTACCCAGGCAGGTGTGTGTGTGCGTGTGTGTGTGTGTGTGCCTCTGTCAAGACTCAAGAAGCTCCTTGACAGACACGTGAAAGGGGGGTCGCCAAGGTGACAGTTGTAAGCAACCTCCACCCTCTCCGCTGTCGGCGTGTTTCTCCTCCTATTTTTTTTCCTTCTTCTTCGTTTATGTGTGTGTGTATGTGTATGTGTATGTGTATGTGTGTGTGTGTGTGTATGTGTGTGTGTGTGTGTTTTACTGCCCCTCCTCACACGCAGCTGCATACACGCACGCTCTAAGATGCCCAAAGCCCACGTAGAGGCGGACGCGCACACGGTGCGCCGGTCTCCCTCGCCCACGTGCTCTGACGGCACTTCAACCCTCTTCTCCTTCTTCCACTTCCCCCCCCAACCCACGGCAGACGTGTTCCTCTCTCTGTTATTTTGGTCTCGACGGGTTTGAATGCATGCCACTTACCGCGCGTGTGTGTGCGCCTGTGCGTGTGTGCGTTTGCTGCGCGTTCCTTCCGCTCCCTCGCTCCTCTTTTTCACGTGCAAGCGAAGCTTAAATAGGTAGACAAGGTGAAGCGAGGTCAAGCTGCGCGCGCCCGCTCGCACGTCGGTTCGCGATCGACGTGCACATCAGAAGTGGGTGTTGAAGCCGAGGCAGGCGCGCACCTCTTCTTTCACGGGGGATGTGCGAGGTGGGCGCGGAAGGAGACGAGAAGGAGGAGAGGAGAGCAGAGGACAAGCTGCGCTGTCGACGCAGCAGTGTGCGCCTCTCCCCTCCACGCCGTGCGAGACGCGTGGGTGCGGGGAGGGGGGGAGATGGGAGTGGGAGGTGGCGCGTTGCCGTCGCGCGTCTACCTCTGCTACAAGCTTGCCGTAAGAGGTCAGATAACACGTGTACTAGTTGCGTGGGTGTGGTGCTGCGCTCAAGCATACACGCACGCACAAACCCCCCACACACACGCCCTGCCTCGCCCCACCCCACCTTCTTGCAGTGGGAGGCGGGAGAGAGGGAAAGCGACGGCTGTATGGAAGGGATGCGCACCTCGCCGGCTCCTTCCCCCCCCCCCCGCCCCTCTCTCCCTCCGCTGAAGCCACGCCCCGCGTTCTCCAACCAAAAAAGTACCCTGGCGGTGGTGCATCGACTGAGAGCGGAACAAGCACACCATCGTGTGCTTTCCTCGCACCGCCGTGTGGTGCGCGCTGCAACACACGTGCCTGAACTACAACGTCACCTCTCTTTCCTTCCCCCCGCCCCCCCCCCCCCCACTCCCCCGCGCACCACATCACGCCGTCGTACTGCACACGTGCGACGACCCACGGCAGCTCGCACTAGCTCTCTTCTCTGGCTTTGTTTTTCTTTCCATTGCCCCGCCGCCATCTAAACTTGCATCACCGTCAGCCGCCCGCTCGCTGCTGCTGCTGCTGCTGCTGCCGTTGTTGCCGCCATCGCCACCGCGCTTCAGCCTTCACACCTCACTCCGCCTCTTCGCTACTCCGTCATCTTATAGGGCCTGAACCGCCGCCAGGCACGCCCTCCGCTCTCGCACTTCTTTCTTGATAACCAAAACCAGGTGCGCAGGCACACATCGGCCGCCGGTTCCACACCCTCCCCCCCTCCCATCCCCACCACCACGCCGCGGCTCCACTCCACCACGCGCACACACGCACCTGCTCGCGTTTTGTGGTTTGGGAAAACCTCCGCCAACTCGACCCCACATAAAAAAAAGGCAGCCGAACTTCAATCGTGCGAGATCGCAAGAAAAGCGGGTTTGCGATTGAGCACCCACCCGCCGCGGCAGCACCTGCAACTAGCACACCGCAACACGGGCAACCTTGGCCACGCGTCACCTGCGTCAGCATCACCGCCTCTCCCTCTCTCTGCCCCTCTGTCTGAGCTGGTGTGTGCACACTTTCTTCTCTGATTCCTTCACTGTACTCGTTCGTGGCAGCGCGTGTGCACGATCACACCGACCTCCAATAGGCGCCAACACCAAACTCTCGAACGCGAAGGACACGTGGCTTCGCTATTCACCCCCCCTCCCCTATCTTCGCCCCCCTTAATCGACCTCGTCACGCACGCACGCACACACGTTGGCTGTTTCCCTCTTAGCCCGCTTCCGCGCTTTCCCTTATCTGCTTTGTCATTTTTTTTTTTTTTGCTTTACTTCTCTGCCATCTTTACAGGGCCCGGCGCTGTGCTGTGCTGTCTTGGTGTGGTGGGTGTGTGCTGTCTCTGTTCCCCGCCACGACGACCCCCCCCCCTCCTTTGCGCTCAACGTCACTGCTGCAGCGCTGCGACCATCGCCGCCGAAAACGGTGCCAGCTCATCTCACGGCACCTGCTTGTTTGCCAAGGGAGGCACACACGAACAAGAGGTGACATTGAAGTCTTCGTGCAGCCGCTAACGCACACACACACGCACACACACACATACACACACTTGGGTGCCTGTCTCACGCCCTCCGCTTTCTAGCCCTTCGCACCCTCCCACGCGGTACTCGGTGGGACGCCTGGCGAAGCACCGCGCGTCGCCGTCGTCCATCCGCAGCGCCCCTCCTCCCCGTCGCATTTCGCATTTTTCGTGTTGCCCCTCCCCATTTGCGTCTCGACTCGCCTTTCCACCGTGTTGATTCCGTGTCGACCTGGGGGTGTGTGTGTCTGTGTGCGCGCATCTGTCTCCCTGTCTGCTTGTGTGAAGCCCTGCCAGCGACACCTCGTTACCCGTCTTCCTTCACGTCTTCTCCGCCGCCGTATTTTGGGTGTCTCCCGTTTGCGAGTCTTGAACGTGTGCCCATCACACTCCCCCCCCTTCCCACGCGACTCTCCCAACGCTAGTCTTCCTGCGTTCCCTTGTACCTCGTCACCCATCCCCCCCCTCCCATCCCCATCCCCTCCCTCCCCTTCGCTTCTCACTTCCCACCTGCTCTCTGTCTCTCGCGCATATCTCTGCCTTCGTTGTTGCCCCCACCCACCCCTCGCTCTCGTGCCCCGCGCTCCGCCTCCCTCGTCCTCTGCCCCGCTGACGTCGCTGCCCTGTGCACCGAACCTCCGCTCCCGGCCTCTTGCGCTTCGCGTATTCGCTACCACAAACACGGCTTTCGCCATCTCCTTGCCGTGGACCTCCCCTCTCCCTCCCTGCCTCCACGTGGCTGCCGATCCCAGTCCGCTGTCTGTCCAGCGCTCTTCGTCTGCCAGCCTCGCTGCGGCCAGTTGTTTCCGACGTGCGGCTGGACTTACAGATCGTGTGTGCGTGTGTGTCCCTGAGCGCTTTATTGCCCACCCCACCCCCGCCACCAGCCGTGTCCCTCCATCAACCACGTACGACTTCTCGCAGTTTCGCCCTCACCCTCCCCTCCCCCACACACACGCAGCAGTCACACACGGACGAAACACGCGCGGTTGAACTCTCCGGTACCCTGCACTCCCGTGACTGGTGCGCGTAAGTGTATCTGTCTCTCTCTCTGAGTTTGCCAGACTGTCCTGCAGGCTGCACCCACCGCGTGGCCCTCGGCACCCCCCCTCGCCCGCTCGCGCCCCCGGCGTCACCTCTCTCCCTCACTTGATTCCTTTCCCCATCCCCTCCCTGTTCCGTCGCGGTGAGCCCCGTAAGTGCAAACCCATTCCACACGCGCGTCTGCACGTGGGTGAGTATCGCCTCGTGTGCTCGACGTCTCCCCCCCTGCCTTTCCTTGCCTTTCTTCCTTTCGCGGAGTGCCACTGTGTACTTTGGGTGCGCGTGCGTGGACGGTATTCTCATCCCTTCCAGACATCAGCAAGCCCCCCCCCTGCCACCTTTTCGTTTTCCTNCGGCACCCGCCCCCCTCGCCCGCTCGCGCCCCCGGCTTCACCTCTCTCCCTCACTTCATTCCTTTCCCCATCCCCTCCCTGTTCCGTCGCGGTGAGCCCCGTAAGTGCAAACCCATTCCACACGCGCGTCTGCACGTGGGTGAGTATCGCCTCGTGTGCTCGACGTCTCCCCCCCCTGCCTTTCCTTGCCTTTCTTCCTTTCGCGGAGTGCCACTGTGTACTTTGGGTGCGCGTGCGTGGACGGTATTCTCATCCCTTCCAGACATCAGCAAGCCACCCCCCCTTGCCACCTTTTCGTTTTCCTGGCTTTGTTCTGTCAAGACCACAGACACCTCGTTCCACGTACACACACACACACACACACACACACACGTTGTGGCGTGTGCTCCTGGCTCCTCGCCCCCTCCCCCTCCCCTCCACCCCCACCAACCCCCTGCAGCAGTCACGATGGGCGGGTGTGTCCTCTCCTTGATGGACCGCAAGGCCAGCAAGAACGAAGTGACGTGGCCGTACGCAGAGGACCTGAAGAAGTACGGGCCCTACAGCCGCCCGGTCTCCGGGACCGAGACGGACACGAGCTCACCAATTTACCTCAACGGCGCGCACTGCACGCCCGAGGTGCGGCAGCAGTGGTCGAACACGTACTACAACGGCCCGAACCAGACGGAGCGGTTCGCGAAGCTGTGCCAGGAAAACCTCGACGACGTCGCGCTGACCTATCGCCGTATCGAGAGAGTGACGAAGGAGCAGGTGGAGGGCACGTCGCGGCCCATGGATGTCGCCTACTTGTCAAACCAGCGCAGTGTGCAGTACCGGGAGCTGTGGCACGCGATTCTGGGCTTCAGCCGCGGGCTGGCGGAGCTGGGTCTGCAGGCGCGTGCGAACATCTCCATCTACGAGGAGACGCGGTGGGAGTGGCTGGCGGCGATCTACGGCGTGTGGATGCAGGACATGGTGGCCTCCACCGTGTACGCCAACCTCGGGGAGGACGCGCTCTTCTACGCGCTGCACGAGACGGAGTGCAAGGCGATTGTGTGCAACGGCAAGAGCGTGCCGAACCTGCTGCGCGGCGTGGCGAGCGGCGCCTTCCCGGCGTGCACGCTGATCTTCTTCGATGCGCTGCCGGCGGCGGGGTGCGCGGAGCTGCACGGGTGCCGCGTGGTGGCGTGGAGCGACGTGGTTGCGCTGGGGCACGGCGCGGGTGCGCAGCGCGCGGCGGCCCCGCCGACGGACAACGACGCGGTGGCGCTGATCATGTACACGAGCGGCACGACGGGCGACCCGAAGGGCGTCATCCACACGCACGGCAGCATCGTCTCCGGCATCCTCGCGATGGACCACTGGCTGTACAGCATGTTGAATCAGAGCCCCGACGACTGCTACCTCTCCTACCTTCCTCTCGCCCACATTTTGGAGTTTGGCGTCGTGAACATCTTCCTGGCGCGCCGCTCGCACGTCGCCTTCGGCAACCCGCGCACGCTGACGGACGCGACGGCAAAGCCACGCGGCGACTTTGCAGAGTTCCGGCCGACGCTGTTCATCGGCGTGCCCCGCGTCTTCGACACTCTGCGCAAGGCTGTGGAGGCGAAGTTGCCGCCGCCCGGCTCTCTCAAGCGTCAAGTCTTCGATCACGCGTACCAGAGCCGTCTGGCGTCGCTGAAGGCGGGCAAGGAGACGCCTTACTGGAACGAGAAGGTGTTCAAGCTACCGCGCGCCGCACTGGGCGGTCGTGTGCGGGCCTTCCTTAGCGGCGGTGGGCCCCTCTCCGCCTCGACGCAGGAGTTCGTGAATGTGGTGTTTGGGAACATCGTGATTGGCTGGGGCCTCACAGAGACGGTGTGTGTCGGCGCCATCACGCGGTTGGGCGAGATGACGCCGTCGATTGTGGGCCAGGCGTTGCTGACCGAGGAGCTGAAGCTCGTGGACACGGAGGAGTACAAGCACACGGACCAGCCGCACCCTCGCGGGGAGCTCTGCCTGCGCGGCCCGTTCCTCTTCAAGGGGTACTACAAGCAGCCGGAACTGACGAAGCAGGCGCTGGACGAGGACGGGTGGTTCCACACCGGCGACGTCGGCACCGTCGATGCCAACGGTTGTGTTGCCATCGTGGGCCGCATCAAGGCGCTGGCGAAGAACTGCCTGGGCGAGTACATTGCGATGGAGGCGCTGGAGGCGATCTACAGCAACCACCCACTGGTGCTGAACAACTGCATGTCCGTTCTCGTCGACCCCACGAAGAACTACATCTGCGCGCTCGTGCTGACAGACGAGGGCCGCGTGCGCCGCTTCGCGGCGGCGAACGAGATTACCGGCGAGTACCCGGCGCTGCTGAAGGACAAGGCGCTTCTAGCCAAGGCCGCCGCTTCGCTCGCCGATGTCGCGAAGGCCGCGCGGCGCAGCAACTTCGAGCTGGTGCGCCGCGTGTGTCTTGTCGATGACGACTGGTCGCCCGAGAACGGCCAGCTGACGGCGGCGCTGAAGCTCAAGCGCGGGGTACTGGACAAGCAGTACGCGAGCGAGATCGCGGCGCTGTTTGTGGATTAGACGTGTCGGGGGTGTCGGTCAGGGCTATCAGCGAGAGAGAGAGATGGAGAGGTGGGAGCGGCGACATCAACCAAGTCCAAGCAAGGGCGTCTTTGCTGTGTGTAGGTCTGCGTTGGAGTACAAGCTGGGGGGGGGGAGTGTGCTTTGTAGTGCGGAAGGGCCCCCGAGCCCCTCCCACACACACGTGCCGGCCGTCGTCCTTACTATCCCTCTCGCCCACACCACGTTGCCCTCCAGCCCCTCTGGATGCTTATGATCGGCATACGGACTCACCCCATCGACACTGCCGCTATTCGTTCTGTTGTTCATGTAGATGCTCGCCTCCTCTCTTCCCTTGCCCTCTTCCTTCATACCTCTGCCAGCGTATCCGCCTGTACGCGATTGTGTGTGTATTTATGTGTGTGTTTGTGTGTGTGTGTGTACGTGCGTGTCTCCCGGCATTAGCGTGTGCTCGCTGTATCTATGCGGCGCCACTAGAAACCAATGAGAGTTCGCAGTCTGATGAGGAGAAAAATCGTGCTCGAGTGGTGCGTCACGCAGATGGGGACCGCTGTCTGAACCTACGACGCAGCATGTGCCGGGTTTGCACGCAAGCATGTACAAGCGTGGGAGGGGGAGGGGTCGAGTAGTTGCACGTGCTGAGCGTACGCAAGCCCCCTCCCCCTCCTCCGTGTGTGCGTCGGTGTGTGTGTGTGTGTGTGCGTGTGCGTGTGCGTGTGCTGCAATGCAACCTCGCCGTGCTCGGTCCGCCAGCCACGTGTCTTCCATCCCCTCCCCACCCACGGCCACCCCCCCCTGCGCCATGCCTGCTGCCGCCCAATGCGTGTACAAGTCGCAGGTTGACGGCACATGAATTGGGGCGGGGGAGGCGCAGACAGGGCAGGACCGCACAGTGAGGATGAACTGAAGGCGCGCGTGGGTGCTCGCACAGACGCGCACAGTTTTCCGCACACATCGCAGCCGCTCCTCATGCCGCCCGCGACTAGTCGCAATCGTATCGACTCTCCACTACATACTCAACCTTTCCGCCTCCTCCTCCATCTCTCCACCCATCGCTCTCTTCTGGGCACGAACTCCCCAACAACTCGTCTACCGCTCCCCACCAACAACGCCCGTCACCCTCCCCCCCCACTCACACGCTTATCCGTGGCCGTGTTCTCAGCAGTGTCATCTCCATCATCCCCTCATCACCCCTTCCCCTCCTTTCCCCGTCGGTTGTTCCACATCAGCTCGTTGATCGATTGCTTGCTTCTCTTCCTTCTTTTCTGTTGTTGCTCGTCGACCTGTACTCGATCTCCTCGCGCGTTTCGGTGTCTGTGTGCGCGTCTCTGCGTGTGTGCCTTGTGTGTCTGTGATTTTGCGTTCCGCTTGTTCAGCCTCGCGCCGTCGGCAGCTGCCCACGCCCCTTCTCAACCTCCCCTGCTCCCTCCCTCACGCACACGAGCAGCTCCCTCCCTTTCTTGCAGCTTCTCCGCACAGTCACGCAACGCACCTTCGCCCCCCGCCAACACCCATCCCATCCCAACTCCCTGGACTCCTCCCGCTTCTTCCGCTTCAGCTCTCTCTCTCACGCTTCTTCACCGGCGTCGCCTCCGCGCGTTGCGCCACCCGTTCTCCCCTGCAGCACGGTCTTCTCGTGTCTCGTGACGGTCTCACGAGGAACACCCCAGCCGCGGTTCCAGCAGGCACGTACGCCAGATAAAGTCCCCCCCTTCTCTTCGCTTGTCTTCCCGTCTCTCTCTCTTTCCACTCTTGCTGCCGAGAAACTACTGTCCTCAGACACACACACACACACACACACGCACACGGGTGTGCCTCGTCGTGTGATCAGCTCGCCGCCGTCCAGTGTTCAGCCCCAATCCCTCTCTGTCTTTCTCGTTCTCCGCTCTCTCTCTCTCGTCATCGCCGCACGCTCAGAACCTCTGTGGCGCAGTCCGCCGCTGGCTCAGCAACCGCAGTGCCACCAACCTTGGACATCCACCGAACCGCTTCATCATCATCACCATCGCACCCCCCTCCCCCTCCCCCTCCCCCCTCGCCAACCGCCATGGACATTCCCTCGTACCGCAGCACGCTAGAGGCGACGGTGCTGCAGCTGATGGACGATGCCAACGCCCGCCGCGTCGTACCCGATCCGCGGGCGATGCGCTACCAGCAGCTCGGCGACGAGAACATCGCGATCGAGGGCACCGAGTGCGAGGACGGCACGCCCATCTACCGCCAGGCAAAGGTCACTGACGCGATGCAGCGCCGCCTGGAGAACGAGTGGTACAACGGGCCAAACTTCATTCACCGCTTCGAGTCAATGTGCAAGTCACGTGGCAACAAGCGAGCCCTCGCGTACCGGCCGGTCATCCGCGTCTCGCACGAGCTGGTGAAGGAGCCGGAGAGCGGGCTGGAGCGGCTGTTCGAGATCACCTTCTACGACAAGACCCGCTACCTCACCCACGACGAGCTGTGGACGGTCGTGCAGAACTTCGGACGCGGCCTGTGCGAGCTCGGCATCACCCCCGACTGCAAGGTCGGCATCTACCTCGAGACGCGCTGGGAGTGGCTGGCGACGGCATACGGCATCTGGTCCCAGAGCATCGTCGTGGCCACCGTGTACGCGAACCTCGGCGAGGAGGCCCTCAGCGAGGCGTTTGCGGAGACGAGCTGCGCGGCCATCGTGACTGTCGGCGAGCGCGTGCCCTCGCTCATCGCGATGATGCGGCGCGGTGCGATTCCGTTCTGCATCTTGATCTACCTCGATGCCCTGCCGGAGGGCATCGACGCGACGGGTGTGACGCTCAAGGCCTGGGAGGACGTGGTGAAGGACGGCGGGATGTCGAACTACCCAACGACGCTGCCGACCAACAACGACGACCTCTCGCTCATCATGTACACGAGCGGCACGACGGGTGGGCCGAAGGGTGTCATGCACACGTACGGCACGATGACGGCGGGCATCAACGGCATGGGCGGGCGGCTGAACGAGCTCTGCGGTGCCGTGGAGCCCGACGAGCGCTACGTCTGCGCCCTGCCGCTGGCGCACATCTTCGAGTTCACCGTGACGAACGTATTCCTGACGCGTGGCTGCTGGATCGGCTTCGGGCAGCCCCGCACGCTGCTCAGCACCTACGCCCGTCCGCATGGCGACCTCGTGGAGTTCAAGCCGCTCTTCCTGATCGGTGTGCCGCGCATCTTCGACAACTACAAGAAGACGATGGAGTCGAGCCTGGCGCCGCGCGGCTCGCTGGAGCGCAAGATCTTCGAGCACGCCTTCGCGTCGCGGCTGAAGTACCTGCACGCGGGCATGGAGACGCCGTTCTGGAACGAGGTTGTCTTTGCGCCGCTGCGGGAGATGGTCGGCGGTCGTGTGCGCAGCATGTTCGGCGGAGGCGGCCCGATCAGCGCACCGACGCAGAACTTCATGAACGTCATCCTCGGCGGCTTCATTCAGGGCTTCGGCATGACGGAGACGATCGGCAACGGCCCGAAGCAGCTCGTGTGCGACCTTGAGCCGGGCTGCGTGGGGCAGCTCGAGATGGCGACGGAGATGAAGCTGGTCGACACGCCGGACTACAAGCACACCGACCTGCCCGAGCCCCGCGGCGAGGTGTGCCTGCGCGGCCCCAGTCTGTTCAAGGGCTACTTCAAAAAGGAGAGTGTGACGCAGGCCGTGATTGACGCCGATGGCTGGTTCCACACCGGCGACGTCGGCGCCATTGCGGAGCGCGGCCGCGTTCGCATCGTGAGTCGCATCAAGTCGCTGGCGAAGAACGCGCTGGGCGAGTACATCCCGATGGAGAACCTCGAGTCCCTCTACGCGCAGGTGAGCCTGTGCGTGCCGAATGGCGTGTGTGTAATGGTGAACCCCGCCAAGTACTATATCTGCGCGATCGCCTGCACGTCGGAGAGCAAGGCGATGGTGTTCGCGCAGCAGCACGGCATCAAGGGTGAGTGGCCCACGATTCTCAAGAACCCGGACTTCCAGAAGGCCGCGACGGAGGCGTTCCGTGAGCTGGCCACGCACGCGGGTCGCGGCAAGCAGGAGGTTGTGCGCTACGTGCGCGTGGTGAGCGATCAGTGGACGCCCGAGAACGACATGCTGACGGCGGCGGGTAAGCTCAAGCGCCACGCCGTCTCAGAGCGCTACAAGGACACGATCCGCTCCATGTACGTTGACTAGACGCGGCACTGCGGAAGAATGAATAGAAGAGGGAGGGCAAAGCTAGGGCGTCGCTGGCGAATGTCGTGGCGAGCGCTTTACTCCCTCCCTCCTCCCGCCTCACCCTTGACCGTGCCGACGCCTCGGGGACAGATCGACAGGCACAGACGGGGGGCCTACCGCCGCTTTGTGTCCCGTTTCTCGATGAAACTCCACCTGCGTCTGTCGACGAGCCCTTTGGCGTCTTTGTGTTGTTTGCTTGTTTTCAAGAATACGCAGTGGGGGACGGGACGGTCCTGGCCGCTGCGCGTGCTGTACCTGTGTGCCTGTGTGTCTCTGTCTGTGCTTAATGCTGATGTGGGTGTTTATCTTCTCTCTGTGTCTTGTCCCTTCGGAGGAGAGGCAGATCAACGTAGAGACGCGTGGAACTCTCACGAGGAAACCAAACAAGGACACGGGGGAAAAACAAGAGAAGAGAGGGACGCAGAAAGCGACTGCGGTGCCACCGCCCTAACCGCCCCCCTCCCTCCCTCCCTCCCTCCCCCATCCATCCTACGTGATGCCCCTCCTCTCCTCCTCGCCTTTCTCGCTCTCCAGACTTCTTCTCGCTTTCGAAGACGGAGAAGTGCGGGGCACGTCCTCCTTCTTCACCTTGTTGTTCATATCGTCGTCCGACCTCCTTTCCCTTGCGTGTGTTTTTGTGTGCTCACGTGTGTTGCACGTCTAGCTATCTTCTCTTGTCTGTTGCCGTTATGTTTCCCTCTCTTGTAAGTGCGAAGCCCCGGCTTCTCCCATTTCCTTCTCCCCCCGCTCCGCCCCCCGCCCCCGCACTTTTGGGCCTCCTTTTCAACAAGAAAAGAAACACAAACGAAGTTGGCGTGAGCTCGTGACGTGTTTGTGTTCGAGTGTGTTTGCGTGAGTTTGTGTGTGTGTGCATATCAAGGAAGGAATGGGAGTTGCGGGGTGTGGGGTGGGGTAGGGGCGGAGAGGAGTGTGTGTTGGGGGGGGGGCGCGATGCTCTGCGTCTCGGGCCCGTCGAAGGGGGGGGGAGGGCGAGCTCCCCCACACAACACCGAAACTGGGTTCTGTTGCTGCTCCGCTTTTTTCTCCCCCTTTTCTTCTCGCGCCTCTCTTTTTTCGTTTCCTTTCGGGGAGGGGGGGGATGGGCTGCGAGGTTTTGTTGTTGTTTGTTTTGTGTCTCTCCTGGGCCGACGTGGATGGCGAGGAGGGTGAAGAGTGAAGTGCATCACGCGCATCCCAGTCCCCCCACTCTTCTCTCTCGCAAGGAATCAGAGGAGAACATGCGAGGCCCTGCCGTGCTGCGGAGTTGCGTTGCTCTACTGAAGTCGCGGCTACTCCCCCCCCCATCCTCCCCATACAAGACACACACCCTCACACACCCTAGAGCCGACACAAACACGTCTTGTCTTTGGGTTTGTTTTCGTGTCTTTTGCCGCCACGTGCGCACGAGGTTGGGGTACGCACGTACGTGCATTCGTCTTTCACGGCGTCGCCATGGTCGGCCTTGAGACATGTCTGCCTGTCTGTCCGCGTCTCTCTCTGCGCTCTTCTACTTCACCTTGGCTTGCCGTGTGCCTGGAAGGGAGGGGGGGGGGAGGGCGTGCAAGATTGCGCGCGCGTGCGTGTCGGTGCCGCACCAATGGCAGTCCTTTGTCGGTTGTGTGGCTTCTCCTGCCTCTCCTTTACTTCTTTCACCCCCCTCCCCCCGTCGTTTCCACTTTGTTCTCTGGCTTGCTTGCTCGCGTGTCCCGCGCGATCACACGTTTTAGCAGACGCGCCACGCCTCCCTCCCCTCCCTTCTCCACTGACTCTTCTTTGCGTGTGTGGTTGATGGCGCAGGCGCACGCAGAGTGTGCACACGTGCGCGTGGTCCGCCTCCCCCTTTTTCTTCTTTTCGCGTGACGCGGATGCGCACGATGAACTTCGGCAGGGGCCTGCTGAGACGGCGCCACCGCTCCTTCAGACTCTTTGCCGTAGGCCTCCTCCGTATGGTTGACCTCGATGGGGATCGTTGCCTCCTTCTGTGATTTGTGGAGATGTGGCGCTGATTTCTCCTTTTCCTTCTTTTCTTTTGAGAATTCAAAGTCGTGCGATGCACCCTCGATCAGCGTTGTGTGCGCGCGTGTGTTTTTATGTGGGTGCGTGTCGTCGTGCAAGTTGCAGTAAGGTGGGAACACACACACACACACACACACATACACACTCTCACGTCAACTCTCACAGACCACGAAAGGGGAGGGCATCAGACATGAGGAGGTCGACGCGCAGATGATGGCGTTCATCAGCACGCGGGCGCACACCACCATGTGCACTGCAGAGGGGGGGGGTAATACGGAGTGGACGACGGGTAACAGCGGCGCAACGCCCAAAAAAAGACGCCTCAAAAGCGAAGCTGGCGAAAGGGGGCTGCGGCGCGTCGCACGTGGACGGACCGAAGTCACTCGTGTGCGTCGGTACGACGGCGTGGTATGCGTGTGTGCGTGTGTGTATGTGTAGTGCGAAAAGGAGGTTCAAATTCANGGAGCGGCCCCCCCCCCCCCCCCCCGCCCACCGCCCACCGGTCGCTAATCCCCACTCCGCCTCTCCCCCTTCTTTCTTCTGTTTGGCTCCGTCGCTGTGGGACGTCGCTTGTTTGTGGTTCTCCTCTCCTTTTTTTTTTTCGGGCTCCCTTTACGCACCTGATTGTGCGGAAGCGTGTGTGTTGGCTGTCCGTGAGTTTGTCTGCGCGCGTGCGATTTGCCTGCGTGTGTGTGTGTGTGTGTGGGTGCATAACTCTTTGCGTTTGTCTTCGTTGTGTCGTCATCACCGCCCCCCTCTCTCTCTATCTTCTTTCCTTCTCTCTCTCCCTCTCCTCCACGTCAAATCTGCGATCCCTGAGCGGCCCCTCCTTTGCCGCCCCCCGCCCCCTTCATCAAAATCCGCGCACACACGCGCAAGCGCAGGTACGCACATCACAACAACAATCGCCTGCTCTCTCTCTTTCCCCTTCTCTCTCCCATCACCCCCTCCTTTCTCTGTGTGTAAGTGTCTGGACCTGTATGCCTCCGGCTCGCTGCTCTTGAGTTCGAAGTTTGATCTGATCAAGCACGCCTGCGCAGGAGCGCTACACGTAATGTGAAGCGCGGAAGCGATGGGAGGGACGCTGCAGTGTATATATGTATGCCTGTGTGTGTGTGTGTGTGTGCGTTTTGTGTTCACTTGAGATGATGTCTGCGACGTTGAATGCATCAGTCAAGCTTCCACTTCCTCCTCCCGCCCTTCTTCCAGCATCCTCTCCTTCTTCTCCTTCTCGTATCTCCCTCCCGTAATGTCTGCCAGCGTTCTACAGACACGCGCACACGCAAACGTGAACACAAGACCCAACCGTAACACAAACTTCAAAAAAAGAAAATGGCGTGAACAAGGTGAAGCAACAACAACAACAAAAAGAGAGACCTCGTGACGACGTGGTGGAGTGTTGTGGTGTGCGCGATGTATGCGTGACTGCGGTTTCGGTGTTGCCGCACGCAGGCGAGCATTGGCAGCTGTGCTGAGCCTGAGCGTAGTGACTTCCTGCGATGAAAGTAAGAAGGGGGGCTGTTCGCGGCTGGTTCTACGTGGGTGGCACCTCTGGGGACGCGGGGCGCCACGTGGGGTGGTGGCTGCACGCCCAACTGCCACCTTGACACCTCGACGATGCCTCGCGTGTCGACACGCGCGTGGTCGTCGTGCGCTTTGAAGCGCCGATGCGGCGTCTTTCTTTTAATCCGTGTGCGCGTGAAGTCTGCTGATGCCCGTCGCCTTTGTCTGAACTCCTTTTTCTGTTCGTCCAACTCCATCCTTCCACCTCGCTGATGCGGGCGTGTGCGTGGCTTCGCGTTTGCCCTCACACACACACACACACACACACACACACGCAACTCCCCAACGGCCTCCCCTTCGGTTCACAACGCATGCAGCGGCACTTCGTCCACACAAAAAAAGCAGCAACATCCAACAACACCGTCAAAGCCTTTGTTTGTTCTCAGCGCATCCTCCGCAGGCTCCCCTACCTTGTTCACTCGCTTCTTAGGTTCTCTCGATTAGCCTCCTCGTACTCCTCTTTTCCCCCTACCTCCCCTCCCTTCAGCTGCGGCTGCTTGCTGTGGTGCATCCCGTCACGCTACACCGCGCGTGGTGTGAGCTGCCGACGTGACGCGCACACACACACACACAAAATCACATACCTCTCCACCCGTTCTCTCGCCTTCTTCATTTCTTGCCTTGTCTCTGTTTTCTTTCTTCTCGCTGCCGTCGGAGACCGCCGGGCCCGCCCCGCCTCCCCCCCTTCCACCACTTCCCCCCCGCACCCCACCGAGGCACTCCCCACACCACAGTACGCGCGTGTGTGTCTGCGTTTGTGTTTGCGTGTGTCTTCGCGTGTGCATTCCGATCGAGCTCGCCACTCCGCTCCCTCCCTCTCAGCGGTGTGAGTGTGTGTTCTCCTCCCCTTCCCCCCTCTCTTCTCTTTGCGATTTCTTTCTTGTGTATTGTGCATCTGCGCGGTATCGGGACGCTGGTGCCCCCGCCCCCCCCCCCTCCCTGCGTGGCCTCCCCTCTGCCTCCCTCCCGCGTGTCGCATAGGGACGTTGTGTTTCATCTCGACCCTGACGAGCCCTGTTTTCTTTCTGTTTTTGCTCTTGTGTGGGTGACTCTCGCGCGTGAACTCCGAACAAGTTCGCGTCGTCGCCGACTGTGTGTTTTCCGTCCGTCGCTCGATCCTCACCCTCCTCTCCTCATCCCTGGCTCCCCCACTTGTTGGCGCAGTACCCCCAGCACGCACCTCACGGCTTGCGCCTTTCACGCACGCCGTGCCACCCTGCATCACCACCACAGCCGTCACAAGGCGAACATACCTTGACGAGAGAGTGTGTGTGTCGGTCAGTGGGTCGTGGCGAGCATCACACGCACGCAAATAAAGGAAGAGACGAGGAGAAGGTGCCGCGCGCACGGCACACAGAGGAGAAGAAGCTTGAGGCCCCAAGCCAACGGAGTTGGACAGGTGCTCGTGTGACACACAGCCGCACTCACTAACACACACACGCACACACGTGTACACGCACTTTCGACAGGGGGCGACAACCGCTGGCGTTCGCTCTGCCCGGAAAAGAGGACACCCACACAAAAAGGGAGGAAAAGAACAACATCAGCAGAGCACAAGATCGCCGCCATGGACTCGCCGCAGTACCGCGCGAAGCTGGCGTCGACGGTGCTGAAGCTGATGGAGGAGGAGAACGCGCGAAGCGTGATGGCCGATCCGCAGGTGATGTTCTACAACCGACTCGGCGACGAGGCACTGCCGGTGGAGGGCACCGAGTGCGCCACGGGTACGCCGGTCTATCGGCACGCAAAGGTTGGTGACCACGCCTTCGCTGCGCTGTCGGAGAGCTGGTACTTTGGGCAGAACTACGTGCAGCGCTTCGAGGCGCTGTGTAAGACGCGCAGCAACAAGCGTGCCCTCGCGTACCGGCCGGTCATCCGCGTCAGCAAGGAGCTCGTCGGGGAGCCGAACAGTGGGCTGCAGCGGAAGTTCGATGTGACCTTCTTCGACGAAACGCGGTACATCTCCTACGCGGAGGCGTGGTCGACCATTGAGAACTTCGGACGCGGCCTGTGCGAGCTCGGCATCACCCCCGACTGCAAGGTCGGCATGTACCTCGAGACGCGCTGGGAGTGGCTCGTGTCGGCGTACGGCACGTGGTCGCAGGGGATGGTGCTGACGACGATGTTCGCGAACCTCGGCGAGGAGGCGCTGGCGCAGGCCTTCACGGAGACGAGCTGCGCGGCCATCGTGACGAGCGGCGAGCGCGTGCCGTCGTTGCTGGCCATGATGAAGCGTGGCGACGTGCCGCCTGCGATCATCATATACCTGGACAAGCTCCCTACGATCGGCGACGCCACGGGTGTGACGCTCAAGGCCTGGGAGGACGTGGTGAAGGACGGCGGCCTCTCGGACAAGCCCGTCAGCATCCCCACCAACAACGATGCCCTAGCGCTCATCATGTACACGAGCGGCACGACGGGGGAGCCGAAGGGCGTCATGCACACGTACGGCAGCATCACAGCCGGCGTGCGGGGCATGTCGGAGAAGTGGAACGAGCTGCTCGGCCCGCTGCAGGCGGACGAGTGCTACGTCGCCGCGCTGCCGCTCTCGCACGTGTTCGAGTTTGTGATGTGCACCATCTCGCTGACGCGTGGCTGCTGGATCGGCTTCGGGCAGCCCCGCACGCTGCTGGGCACCTACGCGCACCCGCACGGCGACCTGGCCGAGTACAAGCCCTCGCTGCTCGTCGGCGTGCCGCGCATCTTCGACAACTACAAGAAGACGATGGAGGCGAGCCTGGCGCCGCGCGGCTCGCTGGAGCGCTGCATCTTCGACCACGCCTTCGCCTCCCGTGCGCGCTACATGCGGGAGGGGATGCAGACCCCGTTCTGGGACCGCGTTGTCTTTGCGCCGCTGCGGGAGATGCTCGGCGGCCGTGTCCGCAGCATGTTCGGCGGTGGCAGCCCCGTCAGCTCCGCCACACAGAACTTCATGAACATCGTCGTGGGTGGCTTCATTCAGGGCTACGGCATGACGGAGACGATCGGCAACGGCACGAAGCAGCTGGCGGGGGACAAGGAGGTGCTGTGTGTGGGGCAGCAGGAGCGGTGTGTGGAGATCAAGCTGGTCGACACGCCGGACTACAAGCACACCGACCTGCCCGAGCCCCGCGGCGAGGTGTGCCTGCGTGGGCCGATGCTCTTCAAGGGCTACTTCAAGAAGGAGAGTGTGACGCAGGCCGTGTTCGATGCAGATGGCTGGTTCCACACCGGCGACGTCGGCGCCATTGCCGACCGCGGCCGGCTTCGTATCGTGAGTCGCATCAAGTCGCTGGCGAAGAACTCCGCGGGCGACAACATACCGATGGAGAACCTCGAGTCCCTCTATGCGCAGGCCAGCCTGTGCGTGCCGAATGGCGTGTGTGTGATGGTGCACCCGGGCCGCAACTACATCTGCGCGATTGCGTCGACGACGGAGTGCAAGGCGATGGTGTTTGCCCGCGAGCACGGCATTCATGGTGAGTGGCCGGCCATCCTGCGTGACCCCGAGTTCCGCAAGGCGTCGACGGCGGCCTTCCAGGAGATCGCGAAGAACGCGGTGCGTGGGCCACCGCACATTGTGCGGCATGTCCTGCTGGTGGGCGACCACTGGACGACGAAGAACGGCATCATCTCAGCCGCGAACAAGCCGCACCGCCGCGCAATCTACGAGCGCTACAAGGATCTGATCGAACAGCTGTTTGTGGAGGAGTAGCGTCTGCGCGGAGAAGTCGGGCGGCGGGGTTGGTGGTGGCCCATCCACGCATGCAGAGTCGTTCGCTGCCGCCCTGCGCGTTGAGCTTCACTCTCACACGTGTGTGTGTGTATGTGTGTATGTGTGTATGTGTGTGTGTTTGTGTGCATCTGTTGATCTTCAGGTTGCTCGCTCGTAG
This sequence comes from Zelonia costaricensis, assembly GCA_030849075.1. NCBI lineage: Eukaryota > Euglenozoa > Kinetoplastea > Trypanosomatida > Trypanosomatidae > Zelonia > Zelonia costaricensis. Next base: position 51,017 of record JASAOO010003466.1, on the reverse strand, counting down.
CGCGAAACACGTCGTTTTGTCGCCGAAGAGCTTCATCAGAGCTGCCCCCATGAGAAGGAGAGGGAGAGAGGGAACAGCGGAGGCCCAGTGGGCGCAGGGTGCACCCACTTGCGGCGGGCGTCACGCTGAAGCCATCACACGCTGCTCCCCGCGCCACGTGTAGCGGTGTGCGTGTGTGTGTGTGTATGTGTGTGTGTGTGTATCTGTGTGTCTGGGTCGGTCCACCACCACTCCCAGACTTCCTCCACCGCAATCGCCCCCCCCCTCGCTTCCCACAAAGCAAAGCGCCTACCACCTTGTTAGCGTTCTTGGTTTTCTTCGTTTTAGTTGTGGACTGCACGGCCGCGTAGATCGGGTTGTGCGCGTCTTGCGCGTCGCGCCCTCCACCGCACAACTGCATGTGGGTGTGTCTGGGTCAAACTAAAAAAAAAAACGCGAAAGCAAAAAAGCGAAGCGGCGTTTTCGCTCTTCTTCTGCCGCGGCGAGAACGCCGAAGGGAGGGGGGAGGGAGGGGGGTATGCGGAAGGACCACTGGGCGTGCACGCACCACGTTACATCTCTGTCTGTGTGTGTGTGTGTGTGTGTGCTGGTAAGTGCTCGCTGGTCGGAGAGTGGATGGGCGTTGCAGGGAGACACGCGATCGGGGAAGCGATCCATGTGCACCCTCTTCACTTCCTTCCCCCACCATGTGTTGAGCGCGGGTGTATCGACACACGACAGCATCAAACTCTTCCCCCTCCGCCTCCGCCTCCCACTCGCGGTGTGAACGCAAAGGTGCGTGCTCTGATGCTTGCTACGCGAGCTTCATCTCCACGGCGATCGTCACATAACCACCACACCTGCACCTCCTGCTGCTCTCGCTTCCTCCGCCTCCTTCCACGCCCCCCCCCTTCCCTCCTTCCCCCTCCTGCACCCTCGAACGCCAGTGATTATCTGAGATTCCATCATCTGGACACGCGCGCTAGGGTGCCAACTTGTATCGACATCAGCCAGCACACTCACGGAGTCAGACACCCCCACACCGTGCTCGACTACACACACACACACACGCACACACACACACGCACACCGCTACACGTGCATCATGGGCGGCTGCGTCGTCTCCGTGATGGACCGGCTGAACGCCGCAAGGACGATCCCCGACCCGCGCCACGATGCCTTCGAGCGCCGCCGCGCGGCGTGCGTGGATGGGTGCTTCGTGCAGCGGCTTCCCGAGACAGAGACGCCGCACACCTCCGCCGTGTACCGCCTCGGGGACATGAGCGACGCGCAGCACGCCGCCTTCCTGGAAGGTGCGGCGACGCGGCCAACCTTATACGCGGCGTTGATGCAGTGCTGCGCCGCGCGCAAGGCCAACTTCGCCGTGGGCTACCGACGGGTGAAGGCGGTCGAGAAGGTCGAGGCGGCCGAGACCGAGTCCGGCACCGCGCCACGCGCGCAGGCCATCACCCACTTCGATGAAACGGTAAAGCTGACGTACGGTGAGTTGCAGGCGCGCATTCTCGCCTTCGGCGCCGGGCTCGCGGCGCTGGGCGTGACGGCGAGCGGCAACGTCTCCATCTATCTGGACACGTGCCTGCAGTGGCTCATGGGCGCGTACGGCATCTGGTCGTGCGGCGCTGTCGTCTGCACGGTGTACGCCAACCTCGGCGAGGTCGCCCTGGCGCACGCGCTGCACGAGACGGAGAGCCAAGCGATCCTGTGCGGCGCGGGGAACGCGAGCAACGTGCTGAAACTGATGCTGAACGGCGTGCTGCCGCAGGTGCCGATCATCTACGTCGACACCCTGCCCGCGTCGCTCGACGCGCACGGGCTGGCAATGCTGAGCTTCGCAGAGGTGGAGGCGAAGGGGGTCGCGGCGCTCGCTGAGGGAGCGAAGCCCGGGAGCGGCCCTGTGGACGACGACGCACTCGCCCTCATCATGTACACGAGCGGCACCACAGCGGAGCCGAAGGGTGTCATGCACACGCACCGCTCGCTGGCGGGTGGCATGCACGTGCTGATGCCCACCGTGGAGCACCTCCTTGGGTCACCGCAGCCAGATGAGGCGTACCTCTCGTACCTGCCGATGGCGCACATTATGGAGTTCACGCTGACGAGCCTCTTCATGGCCCGTGGCGCCTTCATCGGCTTCGGCACGCCGCGCACGCTGACCGACGCCACGGCGAGGCCGCTGGGCGACATCCGGACCTTCAACCCGACCTTGTTTGTGGGCGTCCCCCGCATCTTCGACGCCCTGCGCAAGGCCGTGGAGGCGAAGCTGCCGCCTGCCGGCACGCTGAAGCGGCGCATCCTCGACCGCGCCTTCGAGAGCCGCCTGGCGGCCATCAGGGACGGCAAGGATACGCCGTTCTGGAACGAGAAGGTCTTCGCGGCGTCGCAGTCGCTGATGGGTAGCCGGTTGCGCACAATGCTGAGCGGCGGCGGCCCGACGTCGGAGTCGACGCACAACTTCGTGAACGTGATGTTCGGTCGCCTCACCATCGGCTACGGCTTGACGGAGACGATCTGCGTGGGTGGCATGCAGATGCCGGGCGACACGCAGACGGGCACGACCGGGTTGATGGAGCCGGGGCAAGAGCTGCGACTCGCCGACACGGAGGAGTACAAGCACACGGATCAGCCCGAGCCCCGCGGGGAGCTCTGCGTGCGCGGCCCGTTCCTCTTCAAGGGGTACTACAAGCAGCCGGAGCTGACGAAGCAGGCGCTGGACGAGGACGGGTGGTTCCACACCGGCGACGTGGTGAGCATCACGCGTGAAGGTCGACTTCGCATTGTGGGCCGCGTCAAGGCGCTGGCGAAGAACTGCCTGGGCGAGTACATCGCGATGGAGGCGCTGGAGGCCGTGTACTCGAGCAACGAGCTGCTGCAGCCCAACGGCGTCTGTGTGCTGGTGCACCCCAACCGCCGCTACATCACAGCCCTCGCGCTGACCGACGCGTCGCGTGCGACGGCGTTCGCGGCGAAGCACGGCATCACCGGCGAGTACCCCGCGCTGCTGAAGGACCCGCGCTTCCAGGAGGCGGCTGCGAGGTCGATGGCGCAGACCGCGCGCAACGGGAACCGGGCACCCTTCGAGTGCGTCAAGCGCGTGCGCGTGCTGGATGACGAGTGGACGCCCGAGAACGACGTGCTGACGGCCGCGTCGAAGCTGAAGCGCCGTACGATCGACCGCCAGTACGCCGCGACAATTCAAGAGCTGTTTGCCGAGGATGACTAACGCGGCGCCGTCGCGTTTGTGTGTGTGTGTGTGTGTGTGTGTGTGTGTGTGTGCTCCTGATAGCGTCCGTTTCTTCGTTTTAGAGCCGGCCTTCTTCCTTCTTGCAGGCGGAGCGAGACTCGGAAGAAAAGGTGCAAGGGGGGGGGGGATCGGTGCTCAGTTGGACGCGTAAGAAGATGGGGCGGCGTGAACGTCCCGGCACGATCGGGACGTGCACGGGCTCGCCCACGCCCCACGTTGATCTCCGCCCCTCCACCCACCGTCGCCTCGCCCTTTTCTTTTTCTCTCTCTCCAGCATCACTGCTTCCTTTCCGACTTGCCTTTTGGATCTGCGGCCCCCTCCCCCCGCTGCCTCTCTCTCGGTAACTCACTCGCCCACACCGGAATTCCATTGCTCTCTCTCTCTCTCCGTCGTCGACGTGATGCCTCGCTGCTGTTCGCCTGTTTGTGCGTCACTGTGTGTGTGCGTGTGTGTACTTGCGGTCAGCCCTCTTCCCCCCCTCCCTCCCTCTGCGCTCCTCCTGTGGCTCCATGCCTGTGAGAGTTGGTGTTGTCTCGGTGCGAGCACACAAACACACACACACACACACACGCGCGCCCGTAAAATGTGAACTCGCACTCACACACTCCTTCCTCCCTTCTTCACTCTCCCCCCGTGTTTGTTTCCCGTTCGAGAGACGCACGACCGTCTCCTCTCCATTCTCTTCCTCCCTCTGTTGTCGCTTTCGCTTTAAACTCACCCTTATTTTATCGAGGTGCCGTAGCACACACAAACACACACTCGTACACGTGCACACAATCTCTGTTCCCCTCCCCCCTCACGGTCTGATGGACGCACACGTTGCCTCTGTCGAAGATATTTCCGGTGCCGCAGACGGCAACGGCGGGTTTGTTGACGTTCGCGATCGCTCCTCGTCACGCCGTCTGTGTGTGTATGTGTATGTGTGTGTGTGTGTGTTTCTCGACCGCTGCGTGCGTGTTTACCTTTCCGCTTTCTCTTTTCTCTTTTCTCCCCTTCCCCCACACACACACACAACCGCGTCGCGACCCAACAGCTTCAAAGGACTCCCCCTCTCCCTCACGCTGGGTCTCTCCACGCAGTACGTGTGTTGTGCAACACGGCTGAGCCAAAGGGCAGGGAGGAGAGGGGGGCAGATGCGTACGCACTGGGTCACAGGTACCCTCCTTCCCCGCCCGCCTCCCCACGCGCCGTGTGTGGAGGGTCGATGGGCAATGCGAAGCATGCGTTTTATGATGGCGGAGCCGACTCCGGCGCGCTGTCGTGGCGCTTCACGACTCGACTGTGAAGGAGGGAAGGAACAAGAACAGCTGCTGGTGCTGCGGTGGTACTCATGCGAGTACCACTCTGTCATCCCTCCGCTTCCCCCCCCCTCCCCGCATCAACACTTCCCACTACCCTCATCCTCCCCTATCCCCTCAAATACCCACTGTGACGCGTCACTGAAACCGCCATCACACACACACGCACACACACACACACACACACACACACACACACACACACACGTGCACGCACGCAGCCGTGTCAGCCCATGGCGTAGTCATCTTGTCCTTCATTCTGTATCTCTCATTACCCCAGTCCCGTCCTCCCGCCACCCTGTCAACGGGGGTTGGTTCCCTTCAGCACGGGTGTCATCCGCGTTACGCGTGTTCGAGTAGAGCACCTCGCTCTCCCTGTCTCTCACTCACTCACACAGGTCGGCACGCTTTGGAGTTGTTGCGCAGCCAGGCACACACACACACACACACACACACGGCCACATATGCCGATCTGCAGCCGCTGCATCACACATCGCTTTCGCTTTCTTACCTATTGCGTCTCTCCCTCTCCTCCATCCCACTGACACACCCGCTCACCAAACGCATTTCCCGCCACTGCGCTGATCGTCGCACTTGACACGCATCACTGCAGCGGTGAAGAGCAGGTGCGCGTGCTCACATTCGCGTGTGTGTATGTGTGCGCCTGCGTGCGTGTAAGTGCTGCCCCCATCTCACGATCAACATCACATCACATCGGGGCACGCTCGCGTTCACACGCACACACACACCCACGCCCAGACATAAGAACTCACCTCTTCTTGTCTTTGTTTCGTTCAGCCTTGTCTACTCTTCCGTAGCCCCCCCGCCCCCCGCGCTTCAGAGGTCTAGCTACCCCCCCCCCCCCAACCCCCCGTCAACTCGCTGTGTTGTGCCGCCCATGGGTGCATTGCTCGTGACGCTGCTGCACTGCCGCAACAACCAGTCCCTCTACCCGAACCTGCACGCCACGCGCCAGCGCCTTCGTGTCTCCTGTGAGCAGCCATGCTCTGTCCCACTCCTGCCCCCATCACCACCACCGCCCGCAGCATCCGCACCGCACACGGCCACCGCAACCACCACAAGTGCAAACACGACGGAGGTGAGCAGCGTTGAGGACCCGTCACATCCCACGCGCGCCGCGGAGGCGCCTGCGACGTGGCACGATGCCACACTTGAAGGGGCAGACGGAGCAACACAGGGAGTTGGACGGGCGACGGGGCCGCTTCTCGCTGACGGCGACGACGGCCCGGCCGCCCTGCACGCTTCGGCGTCCCCGCTCACGAACGAAGCGGTGAAGAAGACGCCGAAGAGCGCGGCATCTCCACCGGCACCCCACGCACCCGGCAACTCGGTGGACGCCACGCAGCCCGCGGCGTCCTTTGCGGGCGCTGTCAGCGACTTGAACCCCACCGTCCACGCGGCGCCTGACGCACGCGGTGCACCTCGACACCAGCAGCAGCAACTGCAACAGCAGACACAGCCGCAGGGCGACGCGGCGGAAGCTGGTCGTCCTGCCACGCCGTCCCGCCTGAAGCTGGCGCGACTGCTGGCCTCGAGGCCCACGCCAGACGCGCGCGGCCCCGACACGGCCACCACCGGCGGCAGCGCCCTCTACCGCTACACGCTGCCCGGCACGCCCCCGGCCGCGTCTCTGTCACGGCCCAGCCCGCTCATCCGCTTCGTGCCGTTGCACGGGTACGCCGGCGCGGCAGCGGCCACCACCACCACAGCGACGACCACCACGGTCACGTTGACGTCGCACAGCGCGTCCCTGACGAGTCCGCCGATGCTGCCCCGCGAAGACGCGCAGCTCCGCTCCGGCTCGTCTCGCTCCATCACCGACCCACTGCGCGCCTCCACGACGGGGCCGCCGTCGCCGACGCTGACGATGGCGCTTGACACGTCGCGGTGCGAGCTGCCTGCGGCGATGCTGCCCCCGGCCGCGGCCCCCGCCCCAGCCGCACACGGGTTGCGCAGCGCGTCGCACGGTGTGGCCGTCGTGGCGGCGGCGGCAGTATCGAACGATGGGGATTGGAACGACACCACACGCGGCGTGCAGGCGGTGCTTGCCGGGCTCGGCCAAGAGCTTGGTCCGATGGACTGCGCGGACGCGTTCCAGTACTTCTTTGATGACGTGCCAGAGGCGTACCGCGAGGTGGACAGTGTCGTCTACGCCGCACCGCACGTGGCGCGCCTCGATGCGACGGAGCTGCGTGCCCGCTACCTGCACCAGCACACGGCGCTGCGCGGCACCGCCCCACCGCTGCAGCAGCAAGCGCTGTTACCGCTGGCGCCCTTGTCGACGTCGTCTGGTCCCGTGATGACGGCGGCACTGCTGCCGCAAGTTGACGCGGCCGCGGCGCCGGCCCTGCACGACCCCGTGCGCGCCACGATCGCCCGTGCGCTGCTGTCGAACGACACGGAGCTGCTCGCCGCTCTTGCTGGCCATGCCGCGCGCAGCGGTAGCATCGGCAACGCAAACGTTGGCAGTCGTGCTGCTGCTGCTGCGGCGGCGGCGGCGGCCGCGGTGCTTGGAGAGACGTGTGGGGCGGCGGGCGGCAGCAGTCAGGACGGCGATGCTGCCGACGACGTGGCTGGTGTTGCAGAGCCAGACAGCAGCGCGCGCAGGGCTGGCACGCAGCCCCCCGATGTCGGCCGCTTCGTCTCCCTCGCGGAGGAGATGTGGGCCGCGTGTCAGCGCGTCGGCAGTGCGGCCTTCGTGTGCTGGCGGGCGCTGGATCGCGTGACGGAGCTGCCACCCGAGCGTGGCGATGAAGAGGGCCACTCGCGTCGTGGGTACGGCGGCGCGGGGGGACCTGGGGGACGTCTGGGGTACGCGTCCCGTGGCGATCGCACGGACATCGCGCGTGGCGAGGTGGAGGATGACGTCTCGCAGCCGCCCGTTGCGGACGGGCCGCGCCGGCGCCGCCACCACTCCCACCTCCACCGCGCGTACCCCTCGTCCGAGCGCCACAGCGGCGACAGCACGACGCTGCCCTCGATGCTCGCGACTACCGCGCCGCCACGCGCGTTGTACTACCTCGGGCCGCAGCAGTACATGACGGCGGCCGTGTGGTGGTCGCGGGTTGAGGCGTTTGGGTTCGGGCTGCGCAGCATGGGCCTGCAGCCGGGGGACTCGATCGGCATCGTCGAGGACGCGCGGTGGGAGTGGCTCGTGACGTGCTACGCGGCGTGGAGTGCGGGGCTGGTAGTGGTCGTCTTTGACACGGCGCCGTGCACCCTGGCGCGCGTCGCGCTGGACCTCGTTGGCGAGATGAAGGCCGTCGTATGCGGACCGGCGGTGCACCGCGCACTGCGCCGCCGCTTCGAGGCGGCGGCCGCGGCGGCGGCCGAAGCGGTGAGGGAGTTCACTGCCCCCGCGCCCGACACGCCTACGACGGACTCGCCGCTGATCAGAGGAGGAGCCGCACCCGCACCAGGGGAGGGGTGCGCGGCGGACCTGCGTCGGGTCGGTGCCGATGTGGGGGTGCGAGGCATGCTCGATAGGCGCCACGATGCACCTCGCGCCCACGGCAACGACGCGCGTCGCTCCTCTCCGCATCTCCAGCCGCAGCATCAGGCCGAAACACGGCGCAGCGCACGTGCAGGTACGCAGCGCGCCCACACCGGCACGCCGCCGACTACCGCCGCCACAACTTCACCAGCAGCCGTCGCGTCCACGCCGACGTTCATCATCCTGCGCAGCGCCGACCCACCGCCACGCGCAAACAGCGGTGACACCGCGAACGCACCGGAGAAGACGTCTTCGTCGTCGAAGAAGAAGGGCACTGCGGCAAGCACCGAGCCTGCGGCGCGTCCGTGGTGGTCGCGAACGGCGCGCGTGTCATGGCTGGACGGCAGCCGACGCGCCGCTCGTATCGGCGACGAAGCGGAGACGAGCGACGCTGCTGACAGCGACGAGGAGGACGAGGAGGAGGAGGCGCTGTGGTGGAGCGACGTCCTCCTGCACGGCGAGGCCAAGCTCAGCGTGTGGCGGCAGCGCCGAGCGCGCGAGCGGCGCGTGCGTGTCCAGCAGCAACAGGCACGCCTTCGCCAACTCCAGCACGAGTACCACCTGCGCCTGCAGCACGCGCACTACCGCGCGGCCCCGTCCATGGGACATCGCGCCTTCTCGCATCAGCTGCCGACGGAGACGGAGGAGTCGATGCGAGGCGGTCGCATCGCGGCGTGCGTGCCCACCGCCTTCCGCACAGCGTCCAGCGCGGTGGCGCAGCAGCAGCAGCGGCGGCCGGTCACGGACACGCGGGCCTTCAGCGACAGCGGCGAACCCACAACGACAGCGACGGCCTACGCGACGCCACTTCGCGAATCCAACGCAGCGGGCACCGGGGACGCGGCTGGCAACTGCGGCGATGGCAGCAGCGGCATCAACGCGCCCATCGTCCTGCTGCTCAGCAACTCCGGTGTGGAGAAGAACGAGATCGGCGCGGGCGATAGCGGCAGTCGTGCAGAGGGTGTCGAGCGACATGACAACGAAGGAAGCTTCAGCAGTAGCCACAGCAACAGGGCGGGCAGGGGTGGTGGAGACGGAGGTCCTGCGGGGATGCCGGTCTCCACCTCTTCCACGCTCACCTCTGCCACCGCGGCAGCCACCACAACCGTTGCCACGGCGCAGCGAACGGCAGCAGCAGCAGCGGTGGCGGCGGCGGCGGCGATCGAGCACGCACAGCAGCAGCAGCCGCAGCAACACCCCCGCGGGTCGGCGATGCATCCGGGGGCGGAGCGGGCACGCACGGCGTCTCCACTGCGAGTGACGGGCGCGGCGGGGCTCGGCCAGCACCGCCACCACAGCCACAACGCCCATGGTGGCCACTCCGCGTCACACGTGTACGGCACCGCGACGGCGGCGGCGGTGGCCGCTGCCGCAGCCGCGCTGAGCGACGCGGTCGCCGCCGCCGCCCTGCCACCGCAGCTCCCCCTCGCTCCTCTCCGCGCCGACGACCTCGCGCTGATCGTGTACACCCCTGGCGATCTCAAGGGCGTCATGCTCACCCACGGTGCGCTGAAGGCGTCCATGGCGGCGCATCACGAGTACCTGCGCGACACGGACATTCCCGGTGATGACGCGCCGCCGCGGCGGGGCGGGAAGGGGGCACCGGCCAACCTCACAGCGAGCACACCTGCGACGGGCACGCGCGGGGCCTCCGCGGTGGCGGCGGCGGCAGCGGTGTCAAGCTTTGCGAGCACCACGCCCACCACGGGAAGCGCGAACTCCAGCAGCAGCGGCAGCAGTCGCATGGCCGGCTATGCGTCCGCGTACATGCCGGCACTGCGCTCTCGCACCGCGCCCGGTGGCCGCCCGTCGTACCTCGCCTACCTCCCCCTGCATGACATCAGCGAACTCGTCATGGAGTCGGCGTGTCTGGTGCGGGGCCTTCTTGTGTGCTACGGCACGCGGCGCACGCTGTTCGACACTTGGGCCCGGCCCCACGGCGACCTCACCGAGTACAAGCCCACCGTTGTGCCCGCGCTGCCGGCGACGCTGACGCGGCTGCGGCGCACCGTGCAGTGGATGGTCGGCACGGGGTACCGACAGCTGCTCTTCGACACGGCGTACGAGGCGCGGCGGCAGGCCATGCGGCGCGGGCTGCAGACGCCTTTCCTGCTGGCCACCATCTTCGCCCCGGCGCGGCAGCTCCTCGGTGGGCGGTGCCGTCTCGTGCTTGTCCGCAGCCTCGCCCCGCTGCACCCACGCGATCAGGAGTTTCTGGAAGTCGTGTGCGGCGCGGCCCTCGTGCAGTCGTACGGTCCGGCCGAGACGGCCGGGTGCGGCTTGATGCAGGCGTACTGCGCGAGTCAGCTCGACTCGGTGGGTGGCCCACTCGGCCCAGTGCACGTGAAGCTGCGCGACGTCGTCACAGGTGCCGGTGGTGGCGGCAGTGGGCAACACATGAGCTCCAACATGATGCTCTCCAACCACCACCACCACAACAGCAGCAGCAGCGCGCTTCTCTCCGGGGTGGCGGCGTGTGGGTGGACGCATCAGTCAGAGCACCCGGCTGGCGAGTTGCTGCTGCGCGGGCCGGTCGTGATGGCGGGGTACTACCGGCAGCCCGAGCGCACCGCCGCGGTGCTGGAAAAGAGCGGCTGGCTGCACACGGAGGACGTGGTCGAACGGTGCCCAGACGGCGGCTTCCGCCGTCTTCTCTCGCTGCGTCCGCACCTCGCCATGACGAGCAACGGTCACTATGTTGCGCTGGAGCCGCTGGAGGCCCTCTACGCGCAGCACCCGCTCTGCCTGCCCGGCGGGGTCTGCGTGCTCGTGCACCCGTACCGGCGCTACATCTGCGCCCTCGTCCTCACAGACGAGTCGCGGGTGCGTGCGTTCGTGGAAGCGCACGCGTCACCGACCCCCTCAACGGCCCCCACCGCTGGCGACGGTGTGACACCGCCGTCGTCGCCGCAGTCCCGCATCAGCTCGCCGAGCTCGCCGTGCCCACCGCCGTCGTGGTGCGACAGGTCCGTCTTGACCAGCCGCACGTGGTGGCCGCGGTGTCTCGCCGACCCGGCCCTGAACGCGCTCGCGGCGGCGTCGCTCGCGGCGTGGGCCACGAACGCGGCGAGCGACGCGGCTGCGGATGGCGACGCCGACCTCCTCGCCACACGACCCAGCCCACCGCACGCACCCGCCGCACCCTCTCCTGCACGGGCAGCCCTGTTCGGAGGTGTGGCGGGGGCGGGAGCGTCAACCGCCGCCGTAGCCGCAGCCGCCCTGGCAGCAGCGCCGCATGAGCGGGTGCGTCATGTGCGCGTGCTGTACGATGTGTGGAGCTTTGCGACCGGGACGCGCACGCCGACCGGCCGGCTGGTTCGCCCTGCCCTGAACTGCCGCTACAGTGGCGTGATCGAGGAGCTCTTCGCGGAGGAGGACTGACGGGCCGCGCGTGCGGAGAGACGCGTGGCGTGTCGCCGAGCAGCCCGGGACGAAAGGGGAGCACCCGGAGTCTGTCACAGATAAGCAGATGAGCGCACCTACACGCACACACACAGGTGGAGCCGCCGGTCGCCACCCTTCTTTGTTCGGCGTGATGATCGTCCTCGTTTACGTGTACGTGTACGTGCGTGTGTGTCGTGAAGTGCGCAGCGCAGTGCAGTATCAACTCTGACGGACGACTCTGTAGCCTCTGGCTCCGTCATCGTTCTCCTTGCTTACTTGCGTATTTCCATATGAGCTGACGTGTGCTGGTTGTGTGTCTGTGTCTGTGCGTGTGTGTGTGTGTGTGTGTGTGTGTCTGTGCGCGTGCGCGTGCGCGTACTTGTCATCACCGCTGCCACGGCGCCGATCGGCAAGATAGGGAGGGATGAACGCAACAGACGAAGAAAGGGAAAAAAGTGCAACTCGATGGTGGGAACAGAGCTCGGCGACACATCGGCACGTGAAAACGAGCGAGCCGAGTTGCGCCAGGCTCGGTCATGTACATGTTGTGTATGTGTGTGTATGTGCGCCTGTTGGTCAAGCTGATGCGTGCCAGTTGCTAGCCGCCGGGTTCGTGTCTTGCAGTGCACCTCGCCGTGACTCACGCGTGTAAGCACCGAAGTGAGGAGTGGAGTGGAGGGGAGGGGGGTGCTTATGAACGCCCTCTTATCGAGTTCTTGTCTTGTTCGGAGCCGGACCGCGCGGCGCGCCTGTTTTACGCGCTCTCGATGACAGAGCAGTGTGTGTGTGTGTCTGTGTGTGCACAACTTTACCTATCCCACTCCTTTTTTTCTCATGCTTCTCCTCCGTCTTCCCCCGCTCACGTTTTTTTTCTTGGGTCTATGGCAATGTGCGCTCGCACACGCTTCCACACGCACCCACGCACGCGTGCCTTTGGTGACCGTCAGCGTCCTGGACAGACATCCGACAACCCCCCCCCCCCACACACACACACACTCACTCACACGCACGCACACACGTGGACCGTGGCGCGCACCTCGCTATACACACGCACTCGCCGCGGTCGCCTCCCGTCCATCTCTCTCTCTTCCCCTCGCCCCTCGCCCCTCCTCCCCCCCCCCTCTCGACTCGCACTCCTCATTCAGGTCCACACAAAGTGGCCGTACACTCACGCACATACGCAGGCAGGCGGGAACCCTTCCTCCGCCACCGCCGTGATCACGTCGCGTCGCGCACACGACGCCACGCCACACCCACCAGCCCCCTCTTTGCTTTTTTTTTTCTGGAGGGGGCTTCACTGTACATTAGCATCACTCCATCACCATCACTCCCCCCTCCTCGCCTTCGCTTTCCTCTTCCCCGCTTTTCACCTCTCGCCTCCCCCTTCCCCCCCCCCCCCCCGCCTGCATCATCGGCGGGCCGACCGCGCGTCGGCTTCACACACGTCAATACGGAGTGCCCCCCCCCCGCGGTCTACGACGCACTCACATCGAAGCGCAGCGTTCGCCCCCCTCCCCTCCCCTCCCTGGGAAAGGAAAGAAAAGAAGAACGCGCGCCTCGCCCTCTCCGCCCCCCTCCCCCTCCCCTGCCGCGTGCGGATCGGTGCGCGTTATCATCTACATTGTTCTCCTCCTACCTGTGCAAACACAGAAACCCACCCACACACACACTCACACACACGCGCGCGCGAGCACGCGAACGAAGTCGAGATGTCCGCTCGCGTGAACCTCGACTTCTTCGTGCCGCCGCCGAAGCGGCACGACTGCGTGCAGGACCGGCTGGCGCGGCAGCGGGCGTGCATGTATGAGTGGCGGCACGACTACGCCGCCAGCGCCTTCGACGCCGCGACCGGGGAACGCCGCGTCATGCGGCCGCTATACCAGCCCGCGGCACGCCAGCACTCCGCCCCCGCCGGTCATACGCGCCTCCCCACACCCGCAGGCCACGGCGACGCCGCCGCCACCGCGACGACCGGGCCGACCACGGCGAACACGACCTACACGGGCACGCGCACCAGCAGCAGCGGGGTCTACACGGTGGCACCCGCGGCGGCGGCGGCCGGTGCCCCGCGCCGGCCCGCGACGGCCGGCAGCTTCGGGAGCGGCGAGGGCGCCATTTGGGAAGCTGCGTCGTGCTGCGCCGGTGACCGGCGCCGGCTGTGGAGGCAGACGGGATTCACGTTCGACGAGGAGTACTTCAAGTCACGCCGCGCGGACGCCTCCCAGACGCGGCTGGACGGGACCGCGAACTCTGCCGCCGCCCTCGCCGCGGAATGCCGGGCACGGCGTGGGGTGACCGGCGGGGTGTACACGCCGTACCTGCACGACACGATTCTCCTGTGCGAACCGCTTGCCCACCCGATGGAGCTGCGGCGCAGCTCCCACAGCGGGCGTGAGTTGGCTGGGCATCGGCTGCCGCCGGTGCGCCAGGCATCCGCGTCGACCTCGCCGATGCCGGGCATCATCCTAGCGGTGACGTGCAACGGGCCGGAGGCGAAGGTGCGCGAGCTGCAGGCCGCCGCCGATGCCACGCGGGCGGCGCTGGTGACGCACTCGGTGCTCTCGATGGACTTGGAGGAGACCGGCACCACGACGCCCCATGAGCACCCGCAGGAGCACAACGTGCAGACCGAGTCACCTCCGGCGCCGTCGTCGGCCGTCCAGGGCGTGCGTGCGCAGCCTCGCTCAGACGTGTCAGATGCGATGGATGCCGCTACGACCACGCTGAAAAGCAGCGCCGGGGGTACCCACGAGGGCATGGGCGCCACCGCTGCCGCATCCCCGGGGCTCCCGGCGGCGACGACGTCGTGGTGCGACGCCGTGGGCCCCTCCGTTGCGGCGAAGCAGCGTGCGATTGCGATGGCGGAGGGGGTGTACGCCGACCTCCTCGTGAGCCGCGCCCACGCCCGTGCAAACGCCATGGCAGCCGCGGCAATGGCGTCGCAGCTGCCCAAGGCGCCTCCCCCCTCCACACGCGCGTCGGCGGATGTGCCGGAGATCCCGACCTGCGAGCTTGCCTACACGCTGCGCCCCGCGTACGTCGAGGCCCGGCGCCGCCGCAGCACCACGACCGCGACGCTGGCGTCGACAGCGGTGCGGCGCAGCACGAGCAGCCAGCTCGCCTGCACGAACGCACTGGCTTCGGACGGGTACTCGGCCTCTGTCGACGACGCCGCCAGCGGGACTACGCAGCACACCACACCGACAACCTCCCCAACCGCCGTGCGGTCGACCGCGCGGCGGCGCCGACCTGGCGATCGCCATGCCGTCGCAGGAGGAGCGGGTGGCGCGGGTGGCGTGGGTGAGGCGGACTGCGGGGGCGGCAGCAACGAGTCGCGCAAGGTAGAGCACAGCGGACCGACCCGCCCGCCGTCGCAGAGCCCCTTTTCGTCTCGATCTCCCGTGGTGGGCCCCATCACGGCGTCGCTGCTCGTACCCGACATCGTCACGACAGAGCCGGTTGCGACCGCCACGGTGGAGCTCCAGAACGGGGGTCGCGGCACCGGCGGCCCTGATGCGGCGCCGCTCGTGCCGCCAGCGTTGTCGCTCGCCGAGCTCGATCACCCGCCGCAGCAGCGCGGCGGGGAGGGGGGCGGCAGCGGTGGTGGCGGCCGTCTCGTGGCGCCGGACACAACCGGCCTTTCCCCGTCTCCCACTGCCAGCGCGGTGCCACAGCTGCGGCACGGCTCGCAGCCGTCGACCAACACGACGCCGATCACGAGCGACTCGCCGTATCAACTGCACAGCACGCAGAGGCAGGCCACCAACGCCACCTCGAGCGGAGCCGCCGCCGCCGCCGCCATCGCAGCCGCGGCCGGTGTCGTCGAAGTTGGCAGTGGCATCGTGCTCGGCGAAGGGGGCGGTGGGAGCAGCGGTTACTTCAGCAATGACGCGCCGCGCTCCACGCGCGGCACTGGCCACCGCCACAGTGTGCGCACGCAGCCGCGTCGCAGCAGCGCCAGCACGCGCGTCCCATCGCAGCACACGAGTGGCCGCGGCAAGGGCACACTGCATCACTCCTCCGATCAGCCGTACTCGTACTCGCAAGGCGAGGACTCACGTGACTCTGCACAGCAGCATCACCACCACGGCCACCGCTCCACGCACACCTTCAGCCCCGCCGCGCATCGGCGCATGCCAACGGAGTCGAAGGAGACGCGCGTGTACGCGGTGCGGGTGCGACGCGATTTTGCGAACGCGGACGCTGCGATGCAGCAGCGCTGCGCCACGGCGCCGCTGCGGCGCGGTCTGCCGGTGATGCTGCCGGAAGAGTGGCTGTAGCGCCTGCAAGTACAATCGCGCATATCTGTATTTGCGTGTCTACCTGTGTGTGGTGTGTGGTGAGGTGTGATGGCGCATTACCACATGTGAATAAGATCATAAAAGCCACCAAGGCGAATGGCTAGACGCGGTTGCAGGTCGGTGACTGCGCCGTTGCGTCACTGTTCACCCCTCCCCCCCCACCCCCGCCAGCTCACACATGCACACAGAGGAAGCAAAAGTGGTTACATCAGCTTCTTCTCGATCTCACACCAGGGAGGCAAGGGAAGAGCAAAGTGTTGACCCAGAGGGTAACCTCGACGCGTGCATTCGTGTACGTGTGTGTTTGTGTGTGCCGCGTGCTCATTGACCTACGATTTTTCTTCCTGTTTGCCCACGTGTGTATGTGTGTGTGTGTGGATGTGTTTTGCGTTTGTCGGGTCTAGTTCCCGCTCCTGCCTCCCCTTCCTCCCTCCCCTCCTCTTCCTCTTCCTCCTCTTCCCGTGGATGCCACTCTAGAAGAGCGTGCGTGCGTGTGCATCTCCGCGTGCATGTAGCTGTGTGTCTGTGTGTCTGTGTGTGTGTGTGTGTGTCTGTGTGTGTGTGTTGGTGGGTGTCGTGGCGCTGGTGAGGAAACTGCTCGATTCTCCCGCTCGAGCTCTGTGAGGCTGTCCCTCCTCTCACCCGCCTCCCGTCTCAAGGACAACAACGTTGACACACACACACACACACATGCACACACACATACAGCCACATGCTCGCGGTGACGCTGGGTCTCGGTGTCGCTACCATCACCAGGGGGCACGATTGCCTCGTTCGCCGTTTCACCCCGCCCCCTGCACATGTTCTGCGCTGTGCCCCGCGTGAGACGCGTAATGAGCTGCTGCTGCGGATGCTGCTCCGCCCCCTGCCAACGTGACTTGAACCCACCCGATGCCCCCCCCCCTCCCCCACGCCGCGTGTACGCTCTAGTGAGCATCGCACCGCTTTCCCCCACCTCAATCCCCTATCTCTTCCCCCCTCCACCCCCCGCCTGCCCGCTGCCGCGCGTCGTCGGTGTTTCACCTCTCCCCTCCGTTCGGTTTCCTCTTTGCTTGTGAGGCAGTGTGTGTGTGTGTGTGTGTGTCTGTCGGTCTCTCTATGTGTGTTTGTGTTCGATTAGCGGAAGGTTTACGCTGCCTCAGTGCGCTTGCACTCACGCGGTGCCGAGAATCGCGTGAGTCCACGTGACAGCGGCCTCTCCGTCGCTTCTCTGTTTAACGTCCGGGTGTGCATGTGTGTGTGTGTTCTTCGGGGATTCTTCGATCTCCTCTCCTGCAAGCGACGGGTACGCGCGAAGGGAAAGCGCGACAACATGCCTTTCTTGGTTGTTGTTGTTGATGTTGTGTGTGTGTGTGTGTGTGTGTCTGTGTGTGTGTTTGTGCTGATGTCGCGGTTTGGAGTGGGTGGCGTTGTGGGTGAAAGCAAGTGCGCGTTCAGTGCGATGCGCGTGTGGCGTCTCTGCCTCCCCCTCCCGACCCTCCTCCTTCCCCCGCTCCCGTCCCCGCTCGTCTGCCATTGTCTTTGCTTGTTGGTGCTTCTCTCCGGTATACCTATTCTCAAGGGGTCCGCCACGCGAACCCGGCACGCGAACCCGCCCCCCCCCTCTCACACGCACACACCGGCACGCGCATCTCGCCGACAGCTCTAGATCTCCGAGTGCGTGTGCTAGGCAGGTCGATGTACACATGTGCACGTGTGTGTGGGGTGTGTGGGGTGTGGGCGTACGTGCTCGAAAAAAAAGACCCACAAAGAAGAAGAGCGGCCGTATGTGCGATCAAGATGAGCGCGCATGCGGCTTACTTCGTTTTATTTCTGCGTCTGTTCATCTCCCCCGCTTCTTTTTTGTTTTCTTTCTGATCTCTTCCGTTTCGGTCGGGCAACCCCCCTCCCCCTTCGCGCTTCGACAGAAGCGCCGGTTCAACCAGTACCCCCCTCCCCCAACACGTCAGCAGCAGCAGCAGCGACATCATCTGGAGCCGCCGCAGCATCCGCGTCCGCATCAGTTTCCTCCTTCCTTCCCGTCCCCAACCCCCTTTCTCTCCATCCCTCGCATCTCGTTTGTTAGTATCTTGTGTTGCTGACGTGGTGTCCACTAATCGGCTTGGCTGTTTGCGTGATGGTTGTGGCGGGGGGGGGGCTGTCCGGTCTGCTGCCACCTGTCTCTTCCCTGTTTCTTCTTCTTGCTTTTCGTTTCTGTGACTCGCTCGAGTGGTTGAGTGGTTGTGTGTTTCTCTCTCTGTATGTTTGTGTGTGTTTCTGTTCTCCGGTTGCGTTTTCAGCTCCGTGAGTCTTGTCATTCTGTCTCAGTGTTGCTGGTGTTGCTTCTCTTTTCCCATCATAATTGTGTGTGTGTCTGTGTGTGTGGCGGACGACGGTTCCGCTACCAATGTCGCAGGACCGGCGGTGCACGAGCAGTACACGCGTGCGGTGTTGCGAGGAGCGCTGGGGGTGCTGGCGTCGCTCCATTTATTTTGTTGTGATTGGCCGCCGCTACTGCGGGGTCCTTCTTTTTTCCCCCCTCTTTTGGGCTCTGTCGCTCCGCGATGCTGCATTCTGGTGTGTTTGTGAAGTCCTCGAGGTCTGTGTGTGCGTGTGTGTGTGTAGGTACGCTTGCCTCCACCTTGACTTCCTTGCTTGCACGCGTGTGCGTGTCCGTGTGAGTTGGTGTGTGTATGCGTCTGTAAGTTTGGATACGAGCACTGTGTTGAGGTTGTGTGGCCCGCACCCGACTTGGACAAGACGGCCCGCTCGCGCTCCGCTGGTCACGTGCGCGTAGAGAAGAAGAAAGTCGCCACGTCGCTGCAGCTGCGGCTGCGGTCGCGACGGCGGCGCTGCAGTGCCGGTCAACAAAGACAGGGTGCACAGGATGACGACTTCGCCGTCACGGGAGCGCGACCCCATCACAAGCGACGTCCACACACACACACAAACGCATTTCCACGTTTTCTTTTTTAGGTGGACCACGCAGTCAACATGCTTGACCTGGCCCTTTGCGCTCTCTGTCCGACCCTCTCAGCGCCTGCTGCCATAGGGTCGCGATCGCTGGGGAGCATCACGGCAGCTGCTCCCTCTCTCACCGCTGAAACTGCTGCTGCTGCTGTTGTTGCTCTTTACGATACGCTTCTTCGCAGCTGCTGCCGTGGGTGTACCCCCGGCATTGTGACACCGACACTGTCGTCGATGCAGCCAGCCTCCTCGCGTTGCCCCCGAGCTCCGCCTCTGCCTCTGGCTTTGCCTCCCCCGTCCCCCCCTTCCCCCCTCCCCCCCCTTCTCCATCCTCGGGGCACGTGTGGAGTGCAAGGACCACCACCAACACGCGACCGCACTGCCCTTCCCCCCGTCTTCCCCTCTACCACCCTCCCTCCTTTTTCTTTTTTCCCCCTCTCCACAGCATCGATGCGGTAGATGGCATGCCACCCACCAGCCCTACTTCCTACGCAAAACAGAACAAATCATCGTGTAGATGCACGTCGCGGTCGTCTGGACCGTCGGTGTCCCGCCCCTCCCCTCCCTCCTCTCTGTACTTCTCCCCCCTTTCTCTCCCTACGTTTGTGTGTTTGTGTGTTTGTGTGTTTGTGTGTTTGTGTGTTTGTGTGTTTGTGTGTCTCTTTGGATGTCTCTCTCTCTCTTTCTTTATCTTTTGAGTTCCTTATATTGGAGAGGACTTCTCCTCGTCCTGCCTTTTAGTCTTCTTCACTCTTGTGTTTCTCCTTCACCTGGTTGCTCCTTATTTATGTGTGTGTGTGTGTGTGCGTGCGTGTATGTGTACGTGTGTGTGTGTGTGTCTCGGGGACGACGGAGCGGGGAAAGAGGCAGCGTTCACGCGTCTGCGTGCGTGATGTAGATTTCAAGCTCGCTTTCTTGCCCGCTTTCTGTGCCCTTCCCCGTCTCCGCTTCACCTGCGCCTTTTCACGTATTCGCGGTTGTTTCGCTTTTCCGTAGATGTGCGTGCATGCGTGTGTGTGCGTGGATGAACTTGGACCTCGTACACACCCACACACACACACACAGAGTTACACGTGCGCGCTCTCTCTATCTCTTTCGGGTCTTGTGTGTTACGTGGTCGTGAGGATGCCGTTGGTTGCCTCTTCTTCCCCGTCTCCTCTCTTTTTTTTTCTCTTTGGTGTTGGCTTACTTCGACTTCTCGTTCCTTCCTTCCCATCTCGTAGGCGCGGGCCGCCGCACCTTGCCCTGAATGTGTGGCACACACACACACACGCACACCTGCAGCTCCCCCCCTCCCAAAAAGTCCTCAAACCCGACCGCCTACCCCACGCTCCCCACCACGACCATCGCGATCTCTTACATGTACTCAAGAACACTATGCCGTATGTAATTCACGCCTCTTCCTCTTCCTCTTTTCCTTCTTCTTCCTTGTCTTCTTCTATGTCGAGTTTCTTGCTGCTGATGTTCCTCCCTTTGTTGTCGTGTGCGTGCACGTGTGCTTGCATGTGCGTGTGTTTGTGTGCATCTGGTTTCTCTAGCACTGTTTTTCCTGTTATTGCTTTCACGTATTCACCTTGCGGAGACGAACGCGCGCGATGTCTGTGTCTGTGTGTGTGTGTGTGCTTGTGCCTGCGAACGAGCCCCTTCGGTGCTGCCTCGGTGAAACCACCTCCATGACATAGCGCGCACGCGCCCCTGTCCCCTCCTCCCAACACCCCCTCCCTCCCCTCAAAACTCCTCCCCCTTTCCTCTGTACCCCCCTCACCCCCCTCTCCTGCGTTTGCACGGGTACACCACGCTCCTCCACCTGCCGTGGTCCTTCTTTTTTTTTTTTTCTGTGACTCTGCATCGTGCCGTCTTCACTCCACCCCACCCCACCCCACCCATTGCCTTATCCTCACCCCTCCCGCGTGTGCATGTGTGCATGCGTGAGTGTGTGTGTGTGTGTGTGTGTGTGTCGCTGTGAGGAGGCAGGGGAGAGCGGCGCAGCCCTCCGCGTCGTGTGGCGTATCACCGCGTCCTTCCCAGCGCGCGAAACCCCCATCAACGAGATGAAGTGCGAAGAGGACAACTAAAAACAAAGAAGGGAACACGAAAGTGCAAGGCACGCATGTGCGAGCGCCATCTGTCAAGCGATGTCGCCAGAGGGTGAGAGGGAGGGAGGGAGGGCGGCGAGACGCAAGTCCGGACACACTCTGCGATAGCGGTGTTTTCGTATGCCGCGTGTTGAAGATGGCGAGATCCCTAATGGCGGTCAGCGGTTTGTGCGGTCACACTTTACGGGAGCCGCACGAGAGTCTTGCGCCGCTCCCCCCTCGCCCCTCCACCCACCTTTCTCAGCCCGGCATAGCCTCAAACGGCGCCGCTACCTTCTTATGCGCTCGCACAACCGGCGTGGTCTGGCGGCGGCGCCGTGGTGAAGACAGGTAGGTGAAAGAAGGGGGAAGGGGCGCAAGACGCGCGGCACACGCACACGCGTACACGCGCGCTGTTGCATCCCTCTCTCTATCTCTGCTTTCTGCTCTCATCCCTTCTCCATCCTCTCCGGCCCTATTCTCCCTTTCTCCAGCACCCCTACCGACACGCAGCGACGGAGGCTGTCGCACACACACAGACACACACACACACACACACACGCAGAGCTGCAAACGGCACCTTCAACACGTCTTCCTCTGTCACCGTGACGGCGCGTGCCTCGGAGGCGCGCAGCGTCCACCTCCGCCCTTCATTCACTTGACAAGCGTCATGGGACGGGCGAGCAAGTCCGCGAGGCCAGCCGCGGCGGCAGCCACGTCGGCGCCCACGCCGGCGCACGCGCAGAGCCCCTCACAACAGCAGCAGCCTCAGCAGGGCCCACCCCCATGCTTTCTTGTGTACCCCATCCCCAGCATCGCCGATCAGACCTTCCTGCAAGTCATCTTCCGTGGCCACGTACGCCGCTCCCTCTTCTTCGGCTTCGGTCGCGGCCGCTTCGCCATCGCCGAGCTTGACAGTGCCGCCGTGGCCTCTGAGGTGAGCGAAGTTCTGGCTATGGCCGCGCGCGCCGGTGTCACCGCGGAGGACGAGCACGGCGCGCGGCAAGAGGATCGGGATGACGGTGAGGTAAAGAAGAGTGCCACCGACGCACGCAGCGCTGATCGCGCGCATGACGGCGGCGACGTAGATGATGACGCGGTGGCAAACATGACACTCGCCGATCTCTTTGTGTCCGCTACGTCGCCGTGTCAGGACGCTCAGACTGCGACGGCTCCGGGGACTGCCGCGGACGTGCACAGCCTCGCGGCGGACTCGCGCGACTTGACGCACCTTCC
This sequence comes from Zelonia costaricensis, assembly GCA_030849075.1. Lineage (NCBI taxonomy): Eukaryota > Euglenozoa > Kinetoplastea > Trypanosomatida > Trypanosomatidae > Zelonia > Zelonia costaricensis. Next base: position 29,021 of record JASAOO010003466.1, on the reverse strand, counting down.
GCACCTCGTGTGGCGAGGCCACCCCGTGCATGTGGTGGAGAGCGGCGCGCGAGTCGCGGACTTCTTCGCGAGCGGCGGTGTGGTGCCGCAGCACCGCATGGCCGGGGAGGCATCCGCGGCAGGGGCTGTGGGAAAGAAAAACGCGAAGAGTGCGAAGCGCCCCCGCGAGAGTGACGGCGGCAACGGCGCTGCTGCTGGTGCTGCTGCGTCCGACGGCGTCGAGGTCGCCGCTGTGGAGGGCGAGGTGGTGACGGGCGAGTCGACGACGCAGGCACCACAGGCACCCCAGCACCAACAGCCGCAGAAGCAGCAGTTCCCGAGGAACTGCTGCCAGCACTGCGGCAGCGCAGCGCACTTCACACGGCACTGCGACGGCAGCGGGCCTGCGACCGGCGTCGACCCCAACGCCGCGACGACGAGCGGCAGCAGCGGCGCGGATGGGGCGGCCACTGCGGTGCATGCGAAGACTGGCGCCGCCGCGGGGGAGTCACCATCGGCCGAGAAGACCGCAGCGCACGGTCAGCCGACTGCGCAGCGAGAGGCGAACGAGGTGCCGTCCACCCGCGACGTTCACGAACATCGTGATCGGCAGCCCCAACGGCGTAAGGTGGAGACGCCGGTCAAGCCGAAGCAGCCGCAGGTGCAGCGCACGTCGAAGGACCAGTGCAAGTTCTGCGGCTCCGAGGCGCACCTCTCGCGTCACTGCCCGAGCAAGAGCTGAGCCGAAGCACCGCCAATTCAGGGACCTTCGCAGGGGATCTGTGTGTATGTGCACGTGTGTATGTGTGTGTGCTTGCGCTTGTGTGCTTGCGCTTGTGCGCCAGCACTGCTCGCACATCATCAGCCGCTGCAAGTCTCGATGGGCACTGTTGTTGTTGTGGTAGTGGTGATGGTTTTTTTTTCTTGTCTCACATAACGGCTAAGTGAACACTCGATAAGAGCCCCTCGCGTGCGCTCCTCACACACGCACCCACGGGCACATCACCGCCCTCTTCACCCTCCCTCCTCTGCTTCTACCACGGCACAGCTCCACCGTGCCCAGCCCGTGTACGGCCTCTGATGCAGGGGCTGACGCGGTGGGTGGGTGAGGGCGGGAAGCGGGACAGAGACGTACGCGACGAAGGACACGCGAGGTTTGATGGACACTGGATAAGACGCACAATGAAGACAAGACAAAGGAAAGAAGAGCGCGCACGTGTGCGGCACCGACTCGGAGCCACACCACCGCGTGCCTCGCATGTGGCGCGTCCCCCCGTCCGACAGCGCATGAAGCGATGGACGAAGCCTCGTGGCCCCGTAGGTGCCGCAAGCCGATGTGTTGGCGAGGTGCCGGTACGCGAGGCAACGCTCGTCCCCTCTCCCCACCCTTGACACCCCGACGCGGTTCTCCACTGTCTTCGCGCTCTCTCCTCCGCCCTTTTCGCTTTCACCCTTGCGCATGACGCGATTGAACTGAATCAACTCGTTCGGCGTGACTCGTAGCTCCCTTCATTTACACACACACACACACACACACACACACGTGATGGCAGCCCCGCGCCGTGCGCGGCAGCCGCTGAGCATCGATGACGTCGCCATCGACTACTCGGCTGTAGCACCCACCGCCACCGCCGCGGGTACCGCTGCCTCCCCCGCGTCCGCAGCAGTCGCAGCATCGGGTGGCCCACTCGCCGCAGACGAGCGAGGAGGTCAGGAGGGCGAGTTCAGTAGCCGGCAGAACGCCGTGTCTGACGTGCGCGCGTACGACCCGGGGCTGCAGGGCGTCGTGCAGCGGTACGTCAACAACACGTCGGCGAGTGCGGGGGTGGCGCCGGGTGGCGGTGGACTTGCAGGGCGTCGGCGCAAGGCGCTCTTCGGCGCCGCCGCCCCACCTCACGCCGCACCGTCGTCGCACGCCGCAGCATCACTGTCCCCCGTGCCGCCCCCCGCAGTCCCATCAGTCAATACTATCAGCATCGGTGGCAGCGGTGGTGGCGGCGGGGCCACCTCTGCCGTCAGTGTAGGAGCTCCGCCGTCGACGCCGGAGGCCGCGCAGGCCGCCCGTGAGTTCCTCGCGACGGCTCAGCAGCATCAGCAAACCTCGCCCGCCGCGCTGCAGCAGCGGCGTGCCGCGTACACGGCTGAGCTTCGCTGTTTCTGCCAGCACAACCGGCGTGGTCATGCTGCCTTCGCTGACGCGAGCTTGGCTGCGTCCAGCACCGCCCCATCACCGGCATCGTCGTCAGCGTCATCAGCGCAGCTGCCCGGCCTCCCTGACGTTGGCAACGTGCAGACGAATTCGCTGCTGCGGCAGCTCTTCGCCGACGGCGTGCCCGACATGGAGCCGTGGGATCGCTGGACCTCCGTCATGCCGCGCTACGCGGATGCGACGACTGGCATGCATTTTGTGGTCTCTCCGCACACGGCAACGGCGGCGCAGATCCACGCCGCCGGGCTGCAACTCGTGCACCACCCGGCAATCCCGGACACCGCCTACACACGCGATTATCAGTTTATCGATCTCGAGCAGCCCATGCTGCCGAAGGAGTACAAGACGAAGGAGGAGCTGCGTGCCGAGCGGCGCGAGCGACTTAAAGAAAAACAAGCAAAGGCGCGTCAGGCGCGTGCCGCGGCGACGTCGGCAGCGGGGGCGCTGATGGGGGGCGACGCCAACGCCTCCAACGCCGCGTCGAGCCTCAGCGGCGGCAACGCCAGCCAGATTGCGACGTCCAGTGCGGCAAGCCGCCTGCTGCACGACCGGCTGTCCACCAAGAACCTCGCCCTCAACCTCTTTGCGTCGAGCGTGCTGAACCCGCTCGCGGCGGATACCAAGGTCCTGCAGCAGTACGAGCTGCGCGACCTCGAACACCAGCGCCGCAACCACGATCGCCACGTCGCGGCGATCCCGGATCAGATCCTGAAGCGCGCGCGCGATCAGCGACGACACGCGGCGGAGGCGCCGCTGCTGCGTGCGTACCGCATATTCCCCATCTACTCCGCCGCCCACCTCGGAAAGCTGCGCCACTTCGCGAACGACAACCTGCTGCGAGGCTTCATCCTCTACGTCGGGGACTGCGACGCGCTCGTGGTGTTGGCGGGTGGCGAGGTGGCGGCTCGGCACCTCGATCGCTGGATCATGCACAAGATGGAGTGGGAGCACCCCGACACACGCGCCGTGCGACTCTGCACCGTCCCGCTCGTGGATGCAGAGACGTTCTCGTTTCATCTGAAGAGGGCCACAGCCGCTGCTGCTGGTGCTGCAGCCGTGGCGGCGGCGAAGAAGAGGTTCAAGGCCGGCGATGGAAGCGTGCGTCGCGCCGACGGAGGCGGGGGCGCAGAGGCGCTCGACGACGGCAAGGAGCCGGTCTTCATCAACATGGTGCCCACCGTGTCGGAGGGGGAGGCGTTCCTGCGGCAGCTGCCAGCGCCACCGAGTCCGTGGTCGGACCTCTGCGCGGTGTGGCGCACCGCCTTCCTCGCGGACGGGCTGCAGGTGTAAGTGAATACCTGACGACACGTGTAACTGCATATGCGTGTGTATTTGTGTGTGCGTGTGCCTGTGGGTGAGTGCGCACACGCACACCTGTATATCCCTCTTCACGTTCTGCAGCCGCTGTACGTGGACGTACTCATCCGTCAAGGACTCTGCTATGCTGCCCCCCGGTGTTGATGTTGATGCTGCTGCTGCTGCTGTGTGTATGTGTGTCGGGTTGATCTGTTTGTGCGTGTGTCGACCTGCGACGAATTGAACTCCCTTCGGGGAACGATGAAGAGAAGAAAGGGCTCATGTGTTGACACGGGGAAGGAGGAAAGGTGCGGACGAACGGTTGCCGTGCGCTCCTGCAGTTTCGACCGCTTCACGACCGCTTCCCCGCGACGTGCATGCGCACACACACACACACACACACACACACGAGTTGGCCGGCGTCTCGCGCCCGCTGTACTTTCCCTCTTACCTCTACCACGTTGCCTCTCCTCCTCCCCCGCGAGTCGTGTCTTCATCGCATGAGCGCACCTCAACGCGCGCCACCACCACCACCACGACCACCATCAACGACTTGCAGCTCCCCGCTTGTTCTCCCTTTTCTCGCTCTTCTTCTCCTTCTCTGCCTCCACGCTGCACACGCACACACGAAGGTGTGTCACCTGCGCCCCACCTCACGACGCCGATCCCGCGCTTCTGCGACTGCTCTGTACGTCCGTCCGTACGCACACACACACACACACACACATCTATATTGCCGACCGCCCCACGACACCGACGCACACGCATACACGCGTGCAGGAGAAGGGGAGAAAAGCGAAAACAAAGAAGAACCGCGTCAAGTTCGAGTTACGAAGCGTAATCAGAGCTTCACCAGACTCTGTCTGTCCTTGTCTGTCCCCGTCCTTGGCCTTTTCGCCTGCACGCGTCACCACGCCATCATGGCGCCGCCGTCGTCCTTCTCGCTGGAGGGAAGCAAGTATGACATGGGCAGCTTCTGGGGCCGCACTCGGTACTGGGGAGAGGCCATCAACCCGATGATGCTGCTGGAGAACGAGCGGACGCTGCAGAAGCACCAGATGCTGCTCGATCGCTGGAAGGACGGGCAGGCGGGCAACGTGCCGGACGCCGACCTCTGGCACGCGCGGACGGCCATCGAGAACTGCATCCACCCGACGACCAAGGAGGTCATCTTCCCTGCCTTTCGCATGTCCATGTTCCTGCCGATGAACTACTTTGTTGTGCCCTTCATGATGCTGCCCTCGACCGTGATGAGCGTCAGCCGCACCGTTGCGATCCAGTGGGCGAACCAGAGCTACAACAGCGCCGTCAACTACGCGAACCGCTCTTCAGACAAGCAGCCGGTGTCGGAGATTGTGAAGGCCTACACGGCGGCCGTCGTGGTGGCGTGCGGTGGCAGTCTCATGGCGACCATGTGGCTGAAGCGCGTGCCGACCGGGACGGTGAAGGCCAACGTGATTCGCGCGACGGTGCCCTTCATGGCGGTGAGCTGCGCCGCGATGGTGAACCTCGCGAGCATGCGCAAGAACGAGTGGCTGGGCAGTGGGCAGGGCATCCGGGTGGTGGACGAGGACGGCGTGGTGCGCGGCTCCAGCTCCGCGGCGGGCTGGGACAGTCTGAAGAAGTGCAGCGTCACGCGAATCATTTGGAACTTCCCGTGCATGATGCTGCCAACGCTGTGCATGATGCCGCTCATGCGGGTCAGCGGGTTCGCGCGGCGCCACACGGTGCCCACGGAGTGTCTCCTGCAGATGCTGGGCCTCACGCTGGGCGTCCCACCCGCGCTCGGGGCGTACAACCTGACGCAGACGATCCCCGCGTCGCAGCTGGAGGAGCGCTTCCACGGGCTCACGCGGAAGGACGGCACGCCGGTGCAGAACCTGACGTACTACAAGGGCTTGTAGAACGACGCGCACCCGCTGCGTCAAGCCGCGCACAGGCCCGGGCCGTGTTTCAACGCCCGCCACAGAGCCACTTCCTAACCCCCCCCCCCGCTATCGCACCTTAGGTCTCGATTCCTTCTTCCTAACTGATTTGTTCTTTGAATGTGTGTTGATGTATGTGCGCGTGTGTGTGTCTGTCTGTCTCGGTGTCTGCCCGCCGCTGACGCACTCTGTCCCAGACTCGTGGTGGTCAGGCGAGTGACCCTTGCACGACGATGACGTTCATGGCGATGCGCCCGTGAGTGTTGGTCTGCGTGTGTGTGTGTGTGTGTGTGTGTGTGACTGTGTGCGACTGCGTGCGACTGCGTGTATGTGTGCGTCTCACCGACTGCCTCCTCCTTTCTCCGTCTGTCAGCTTCAGCCTCGTCTCCCTCGACTGCAAGCGCGTTGCCGTGTGCGGGAGTGCTGACGAGCAGACACGGGTGCACACAACACACAACACCCACACACACATACGCCGATACACGACCCTTGCAATACGGTATTCGAGAGGGAGGGCGTGTACGGTGTGCGCGCACAGGAGAACACAAAACGGGAAAAAGGCAAAAAGGCAAAGAAGAAAAACAAAACGAAGCTAACTGAAGCGGAGAAGAAACGCACGCGAACGCAAGCGACTTGGGGACGTAGCGGGATCGCGGCTCGCGTCGATGCGCGACGCCTGCGCACGCACACTCTCCGCGCGAACACCTCAGACTCTCTTTCTCATGGTTTCGTGTGTGTCTGTCTGTCTCTCGCCGTCTTGAGCGGGGGCGGTGTTCGCCGAGTTGAGTTCACTTCCATCGGTCTGCGCGTGCGCGCGTAACAGTGCGTGCGTGTGTGTGTGTGTGTGTGTAGAGGGTGAGAACGGACGTCACACGTGCACCCGAACGCATGCACACTCAGCCGCGCCGCCCGTTGTGTGCCCCCCCTCCCCCTCGACGGGGCCTTCGAACGCATACTCAGGGAAGGAACGGATTGCCTTCAACGGCCTGGAAGGATGGCGTCTGTGCCTGTGTGTGTGTGTGTGTCACACTCTTCCGCGCTGTGGACGGAGTACAGGGGAAGTGACGGCGCGCTTGTCTGTCCGCGCTCTACGCCAGCGTTGGAGCGGTGTAGTCCGATACACTTCAACAAAGTGCCGCCGCACCTGTTGTCCGACTTGCTGATAAGGTGCTCATCTTCACCCTCCCGCCGAAGTGCGCCGTTGTCGGGTTGCCATGCCTCTGATCATCGCCCTCTTGCCCTCTTCTCCGCGCCTGTCTCCGCCCCCGCCTTTCCCACCGCCAATTCTTCTTTCCGGATCACTCGCACACGCGCGTACACGTGAGCGAGCGTCGGCCTGCTCGTGCGTGCTCTGCTTGTGCCCGACTCCACCGGTCACCCCTGCCCGCGTCGCGACACCTCCATCCTGTGCGCTCTCGCCCCCCTCCCTCCCTTCCCCCCTCGTGTTCCACGCTCCGTGCACCCCCCCCCCGCCCACTCACGACCTCCCCCACACTCCACCCCCCCCCCCCACCGCCGCGACTCCCAACCAGCGCCGAGTGGGTATCTGCTTTCACCGCGTTGTTGCTGACTCTGTGTTCTCTGCCAGTTCTCAACAGTGAGCCCCCCCCCCCCCCGCCTCCCCCTCCCGTCTTTCCCTCGATCGACCTTCGTCTCTTCCGTTGGCCGCCGCACCGTCGCCACGACTCCCCTGCGACTGCCCCTATCGCTTGTGCACACACACACACACACACACACACACACACAAACACACACACGGCGACTCGTAGGCGCTACTACACACGCACCGCAGCAGCGCTGATCCACATTGCCGTCACCCTCCAAACTCCCCATCCCCCCTCCCACTCTCTCTCACTCTCACACACACACGTTGACGCGTGGGCAGCGTCATGAGCAGCGGGCCCAAGACGCCTCAGGGCAGCGCGCCCTCCCCCACCTCCCCGGCCGCATCAACGAAAGCGGTGAAGCAGGCCAACGCGAGCACCAACGTGGCCATCCGCGGCGGTACTGGCGCCTCCTCCTCCTCCTTTCCATCCACCCCAGGAGCTGGCAGCGCGTCGTCGAAGGGCACGCCGACCACCCCACCCGCTCCCCTCACGGGTACCACCTCCAGCTCCCCCGGCCTCGCGACGGCATCGGCCACGTCGAAGGCAGGGGTCACTCCTCCCCCGGTGCTCAGGCCCAGCAGCGCGGTAGCGACCACGAACGCTGCCACCACTGCGGCGGCTGCCGCTGCGGCGACGAGCACTGCCAGCTCCCCCTCTGCAGCGGCGGCCGCAGCGGCGCCGGTGGCTCCGCTACCGGCCATGGCGACCGTGTCGGACCGCACCCCAACGACGCACAACGCGTCTGAAAACGATGAAGCCGATCGTGACCGCGTGACCGGCGGCGAACCGCGGGAGCGGGGCTGGGTGCCCGTCGATGACGGTCGCTTCCGCGTTGCCCTGACGCACCGCTTCTGCGAGAGCGGCAGCGGCGACGTGAGGAGCGACGGGTGTCCCTCAGCCTTCACGGGCATGAGCCCAGAGGAGCCTTGCGCGGACGACGGCGCGGCGGATGCGTCGACCAACACGGCGACTTGCGGTGACGACGACGAAGCCGCGGCGGCGTGCGGGCGCTCGCCCACGAATGACGCGCTGTGCAACCGGTGCCGCGCCGATGAACCGCACATCGAGGTGAGCGTGGAGGCCTCGCTGGTCAACGCCATCAGCAGCGCGTACACCTCGACAGGGTACCCCTTCGTCGTGACCGCCGGCAACGCGCGCGGCGCCGTGTACGGCTCCTTCGTGGACCTCAGCAACCCGTCTCTGAGCTCGCTCGAGCTGCCCCCCGCGCAGACCATTATCGTCGCCCCGAGCTTCGCGCACGCGGCGGGGTCGGCGCCGAGCACGGCAGCCGACGCAGGAGGGAGTGCGACGGCGAGTGGTGCCGCGGACATGGACACCCTGCTCGCGGTGCGCTGGAGTCGCGGGGACCGCATCATGACCACCGCCGGTGTCGTGTCGGCGGCGGCTGTGTCAGCCGCTGCGTCGCACGGCGCGGGCAACAGTGGCACCGGGAACGCCGCCGCACACGGCAAACAAACCCTGACAGCGGGTGCGTCAGCTGCCGGTGGTGCCGCGAGCTTGGTGGGTGGCGGTGGTGCTGTCGCTGCTGGGCCCGCTGGGGCGCCGCACTCCCCCGCCGTTGCGCGCACCATCGCGCATCACCTCATGCAGTTTCCCGAGGGCATCCACGGCATCCACTCCTCCCCGGCGCTGCGGCAGTTGCTCGTGGACGGCGAGCTGCCGACGACGCAGGCCAGCGCGCCGGTCGCGGCGGTGAACGCGGCGGCGAACGCGCCGGCGACCGGGAGCGGCGGGGCCGGTCGGAGCGGTGAGTTCACCGCCGCGAGTGGCGCAGGCGATGGTGCGCCGGCCGGCACCCCCACCTCAGCGCACCCGCAGCAAGTGCCCGCGGCGCCGTCCACGGCGAACTCGGAGGCGAACCTGCCCCCGCTGCCGCTGCCGCCGCAGAGCAACGCGCCGGTGCAGCACACGCTCGTGAGCGCTAGCACCTTCAACCACGTCTCCGTCTATCTGACAGCGCACCAAGACGGCAAGCTGCTGTACACGGCGCCCATCCAGAGCCTCTCTGCGAGCATCGCGACGCGCAAGGTGACAGCGCATCAGCTCATTCTTGTTGGGCGGGAAGAGGTGGACGCGACGCCGGCGGATGCGCAGGCCGCGATGCCGACGAAGCCGCAGAAGCGGACCCGCGTGCCCTTCACGGACGTGCAGGTTCCCGGCAGCGACGCCGCGGCGGCGGTCTTCTTCCAAGGCAAGTCGAACACCCGCTTCGTCGGCGCCGACGCACGTCGTCGTACCGTGTCGGCAGCGGCGGTGCGCTTCACGGTGGAGCCGCACCTGCTCATGGGCAACCAGAACGGGGACATCTTCGTCTTCAGCCTGCTGCAGGAGCGCGTTGTGCAGCAGATCAACTACAACGCCGGCACGGCCAACGTGAGCCCGTCGATTGCGAGCGGGAACAGCGGGGTGGGCAGCAAGCTCATCTGCTCCCCCGTCTCCTGCATTGCCGAGGTGCAGAACGGGATGGAGAAGAAGATCGCGAGCATGGTCGAGTACGCCATGGTGGCGAAGCGCAATCGGCGCAGCACCTTCGACACGGATGACATCCCGACGGGCTTCGCGGCGGCCGGCGCGGCGGCGGCAACGCCCACGCACTACTACTACCCCGTGCCCCCGTCCCTGTACGCGGTGGGCTTTGACAACGGGCAGCTGCTGCTGATCTGCGTGACGTGCGAGGGCGGGTGGATGCTGCGCCACTTCAGCAGCCACTACTTCGGCGTGCGCCCCATCCACGCCATCTCGGTCCGCGTGCCCAACTTCTACACGCGCCTCTGGACGAGCTACCTGCCACCCATCACCGCCGCCGCGACGCGCAGCGGCAGCACGGCAGCAGCGTCCGCGTCGGTGAAGCCCGTGTCGACGCTGGTGACGGCGGAGTCGGCGCTGCTCGTGCATGAGGAGGAGCAGCACATCGCCGCAATCGCGTGTAACGGGGGCGTGATCGCGCTCGTACGGCTGCCCGGGATGGAGATCCTCTCTTCGGTGGCCCCAACCGACTACAACGCCGTCGGCGAAATTCTTGCGCTGCAGTGGACCTCGACGTCGCCGCTGGCGCTGCTGACCCCCGACATCCTCGTCGCCTCGGGTGAGGACGACACGATGACCGCCTTCCAGCTGCTGACGCAGTTTCTCGTGAGTGCGGCGGACTCGAACGGGAGTCCCGCAGGGCCGCACGCGCAGCACCACCACTACCTCCACGCCCACAGCAGCTCCCCGTTCAACAACAACAACGACAACGCCTCGCACATCTCGTCGACGGAGTCCATCCTAGGCAACGGCCGGCTGCGCATCCTGGAGAAGAAACGGTTCCACCGCAGCTGGGTGAGCCGGCTGCACCTCCTGCCCGTCGTGATGCCGGCTCTCGCGTCCGCGAGCTCGAACGCGGCAAGCGGCGTGGTGGATGATGTCCGGGTGATCAACTCAGGCGGCGCGGCGGCGGCCGGCGCTACGTTGCGCGGGCAGAGCAAGAGCGGTGGCATGCCGCAGTACCTTGGTGTCTGCCTCGTCGCCACCTCGTACGACCACCGCACCTCCTTCTGGCCGTGGATGTTCTCTGGGGCCTCGGCCGGGCACGAGAGCGGCGCCGCGTACGCCGACACACGCGGGCTGGATCGAGCCGACTCGCTCATGATGGGCTTCTCGAGCACCACCGCACCGCCCAGCGTCGTGTCCGGCCCCATCACCGTCGCCGCAACCGCGGCCGCGACGGCCGCCGCGGCGGGGTCCGGGGTGGGTGGGGACGCGGAGCCGTACGTGCTGTTGGATGGCCCGACGACGGCGTACCCGCTGCACACGGAGCTTGTCATCGGCGTCGGCGTCGCCGGCGGCGGCACGAGCTTCTTCCTGACGACGGTTTGCTGCCGCGGGAAGGTGAAGTTCTGGTCTATGCAGGTGCGTGCCTGATCGCGCGGGCGTATCTATAAACCTGCTGGTGTGTGTGTGCGTGTATCTGTTTGAGTAATCGTGTGCGTGTGTGTATGTGTGTGTGTGTGTGTGTGCTACAGCGCGGCCCCCCAATTTGGCGCTGTCTGTAGTCGCTGGCTCACGCCGGGTGGCGTGGAGACGGCAACCGCGGGCATCAGTAACGGACCTGAGAGCTGGAGAGGAGACGCTGATGGGCTCGAGGGCCACACGTCTCCCCTCCCGCCTGTCCCTCTTGCCGTCGGTGTTAGAGGTTTGAAGGGCTCGACCACAGCTTCACTCACCTCTGCGCAGACACACAAACACCAACACACACATATAGAAACACACGCGCACAGGTGCGTGAAGAGTCCACGCCCCTCCCCTCCCCCACCTGAGGTTGCCTGCGCCTCGCTTACTTCTTCTTCTTCTTCAGTTCTGGATTGAACTCCAGGCCTAGCCCCCCCCCTCTCCCTCTCGCTCCCTTCCTCCTGCTTGGGCGGCACACACATAACAGCACGGCAAGGAAGATATAAAACACACAACACGCGCTGATGCGCGCCGCGTGGGGCCGCGAAGGCGACACGAGCGTCGGAGGAAGGGCGGAGTGTGGGTTGGGTTGGGCCGCGAAATTCACGAGCTGCACGGCGCCAGCTCTCTGCTGAAGCTCTGCTGCACTTGTGAGAAGAGGGAGTCCCGTAGAGCGCGCGAGGGCGCGTCAGCCGGTGCGCACACAAGGGGGTTCGTGGGTTTGATTGTGAAGCGGTGAGTGGCAAGGTGCGGCTCAAACGCGCAAACTCAAACGCATGCATGTGTGTGTGTGTGTCTCGACTTCTTCTCTCGACGGTCAAGCAACTCGACAACTTCGCTCATCTCTCTTCTCACCACAAACACACAAACACACACACACACACACACACACACACACACACACGCACGCACTCGCAGGTCATCAGCATCATCCTCAGTCACTCCGCCTTCCTCAATAACGGTTCCACTGTAGCGGGAGGCAGCATCCTTCTTCAGTACGGTGAAGAGGGCGACAACCGCACCCACGCGCACGCATCGAAGCAGTGCTGCCCCGATGCGCCGCCTGTGCGCAGCGTGTCCTCCACAATGCGGCGGCGGCTTCCCTGCAGCTGCCGCCGCGGCAGCACCCTCACGTCTCCTGTGCTGTCCTGTGCGTTATGCCGCCCACGCTGCCGCGCTGCCGCCGCCGCCGCCACTGCTGACCTGCCGCCTCAGCGATCGCGCTACGCGGCGTCTGTGCACAAGCATGCGACGCCCTTGCGCGGTGCTGCCGGCGTCGTGCACTAGCACCATCACCACGGCCGCCTTGGCTTCGGCGGTAGGGCTAGCGTCCTGTGCCTCCTCGTCGGCTGGACTGGTGGCGACGCAGCGCCGCTCTTACATGCCACTGCCGCACGATCAAGACGACTTCTCTGCCTACACGGAGATCGACCTGCCCACGGAGTCCCGCGTCGACGCGATCCGGCGCACGGCCATCGCCAATCAGGAGTGGGTGGCATGCGAGAAGGTGCACGGCACAAACTTTGCGATCTACCTCATGGACGAGAGGGAGATTCGATTTGCGAAGCGCAGCGGCATCATGGACCCGAACGAGAACTTCTTCGGCTACCACCTCCTCGCCGACGAATTCTCAGCACAGGTGCGGCAACTGTGCGAGCTGCTGAAGCGGAAGTTCGGGGTCACCGGTCGCATGGGCCGCGTTGTGCTGCACGGCGAGCTCTTCGGCGCCAAGTACAAGCACCCGCTCGTGCCCAAGAGCACCAAGTGGTGCACACTGCCGAACAAGAAGAAGATTCCGATATCCGGCGTAGAAATCCAAAGCGAGCCGTTCCCGCAGTACAGCCCGGAGCTGCACTACTTCGCGTTCGATGTGAAGTACTCCATCTCGGGCCTCGAGCAGGATATTCGCCTGCTCAGCTTCGACGACTTCACGGAGGTGTGCGCGCAGGTGCCGGGGCTGCTCTTCGCGAAGCCGCTCGTGCGCGGCACGCTGGACGAGTGCCTCGCGTTTGATGTCGAGAATTTCATCACGCCGCTGCCGGCGCTGCTGGGACTGGGCAACTATCCGCTCGAGGGCAACCTCGCAGAGGGGGTTGTCATCCGGCATGTCCGCCGCGGCGATCCGGCGGTGGAGAGCAGCGGGGTGTCCACGATCATCAAGCTGCGCTGCTCGTCCTTCATGGAACTGAAGCACCCGGGCAAGCAGCAGGAGCTCAAGGCCACCTTCCTCGACACCGTGCGTGCTGGCGCGCTGCAGCGCATGCGGAACGGCAAGAAGGTCACCGTCATGGCGGACTCCATGCTGCCGAGGCTGGAGGCCGCGGCGAATGCACTGCTGCTGAACAACGTCAGCGAGGGTCGCCTCAGCAACGTGCTGTCGAAGATCGGACGGGAGCCGCTGCTCACCGGCGAGGTGACGAGGGAGGACGTGGTGCTGCTGCTTGCCAAGGACGCGCTGAAGGACTTCTTGAAGGAGACCGACGCGATGGTGCTGAACACGTCGCTCTCGTTCCGCAAGACGCTGATCCGCAGTGTCTACTTCGCGGCGGAAGAGCTGCTGCAGGGGGCGTGGAAGACGATCATGGAGCGGGAGCGCGCGTCCCAGGCAGAGACCGACGCCGCCATCGCTGTTCAGGAAAGGGCAGCGGCGGCGGCGCAGCCGTGAAGCCGTGGATGAGCGGTGGCGTCACGTGTGTGTGTGTGTGTGTGACGGAGAGAGTGGGAGCAGACAGGCAGGCAGACGGCCTCGCGTAACCGTGTTCACGTTGATCACAATCGAAGTCGCGCGTCGATCTCAGAGTTTCTGTGTGCAAGTTTTGTTTGTCTGGTCTCGCGTCATGAGCAGCGTTCTCACCTCCGGGCCTCCGAGCCGCTTCTGTTCACTCGTCGTCTCGAGCGTTGCGAGGACGTGGGCAGCCGCGTGAAGGTCCCTCTTCTCCGTCATGTGCACCGGCGCATGCGCTGCATCGTGAAGCGCCTTTTAGTGGGCTGTATGTGCCGGTCCCCCTCCCTCTCTCTATCCAACGACCTCTGCATGCTCTTACTCGACACGCGCGCACGCGCACGCACACACACACACACGCAGCAGTAAAGTGGTGCTTCCGCGGTGTATAGCTTTTTCACCCTACACACCCCTCCTCTCCGTCTCGATCGCAGAATTGACGTCGGGTACACCACCACACACACACACACACAGGCAGGCAGAAGCACTGCGCAGACACACTCGCTTGCCTGTGGCCTATCGCCAGTTGAATTCACCCCTCCCCCTCCTCCCAAACTCCCTGCTCCGCAGTCTGCCCCCCCCCCCTGCCCTCCCCACCACTCGCGTTTGGGCCCTTCACCGTCCATGTGACGTCCTTCTTCGCTTTCCAGAGTTGAAGCTGCTTGCACTTGTTCGCCCCCCCCCCACCCGCCCCCGCCTCCCTGTTGGAGTGGGGCCTGCTGTTGCTTCTGCTCAACGTCGGCCCTGCCACTCGCACCATCGCCCTCCCCCCCTCCCACCCACTCCACCTCCCTCGAGTTTTTGTGGATCGACGTGCACGCGATCAGCGCAGCTCCGCTCATCCATCCCCTCACCACTCCCCCTCCCCGTACGTAGTGCACAGACACTCAAGACGGTAGTGTTCGGCAATGACGTCGCGCGCGCCTTCACCAGCGCCACCGCGAGGAGGTCGGACGCTCGTGGACGCCGAGGGACTGCGGTGCGAGGTCCGGTCGATGCGCAGCGTCCCTCACGCCCTCTACAGCACCCCGGCCGTGTCGCACGTCGTGGCCTCGTACGTGCGGCAGGTCATCAGCGACTTCTCCCGCTCCCTGCTGCTGTGTCGCCGCGCGAAGGTGGAACGGCGCGGTGATGAGGACGCGGCAGCCTCCTCGACCGCCACCTCAGCTGCACCTGGAGCAGCGCCTTCGACGACAGCACCGCTCGACGCTGCGGCGATGGGGACGACAACTTCAGTGGCCACGCTGGAGGAAGAGGAGGAGACGTACCTGCTGCTGCGCTTGTGTGCCCTGCACCGCGCGCACGCCAGCGGCGGCGCGGACAGCGACGTCGGCGCAGAGAGCGCGAGCGGGAAACAAACTTCGGCGTCCACCGCGCTGGACGACGCGCGCACCCGCGCTGATATCAAGAGTGCGTCGTCGCTTTGCCTCCCTTCCGCGTCCGTGACGGAGCAGCTTATTGAGCTCTTCGCGGAGGCCGAGCGAGCGCGGTATGCGCGGAGCGGCGCGTGCTTCAACACGCACAACACCGCGTCGGCCTCCGACGACGGCGACAACAGCGCCGTGGTGGGTGGCGCGATCGCGATGCCCCCGCTGCTCTCCTCCCTCCGCCGCTTCAAGCCGATGCTGCACGACATGCTGCTGCTCGCGACGCACCTGCTGCTGCCGCGACACGCGTGGCAGCATCATCAGCGCGAGTGGGTGTTTGTGTGTGAGGATGTGACCGTGACGCTGCTGGATCGACTGGGGCGGTACCGACGCGCTGCCGCGGCGACATCGACGGCACGGCAGCGGGCAGAGCGCCACCGCCGGCGCGCACGACATGCCGCACCGGGCCTCGGCGCACCGCACGAAGAAGGCGAATTCGACAGTGGCACAGACGAGCACGACACACACACGAGTTCTGAGGCGACACTGCCGCCAGCCGCGTCCTGCACCTTTCCGCTCGCCGAGCTGGAGCACCTCTGGTACACGCTCTGGGGGGTTCTCGGCGCCGCGTGGCGGCAGCGTGATCGGCTCTGGGGCCCGTACCGCTACCTGCACGGCCCCCGCCAGCTGCCCCCGCTGTGCTTGAGCGGCGCGCAGGCGCCGTACGGGGTGCCGCCGAGCGTGCACACCGCTCCTGCGGTGCGAGAGCAGCACGCCCGCTACGTCACCCGCCTGCACGCGTCTGAGGACGCATCAGCACAACCACAGCCGCAGCTGACGGCGGCGTCGACCTCGGCCACGCACGCTGAAGACAGTTGCGCCTTCGGGCCCTTCACCAGCGCCGATGTTGGCGTCTCGGCCGAGCGGCGGTACGTGCTGCGCCACCCCCTCGCGGCGGTCCTGCGCACTCTGCGTGTCGCCGTGCCGCCGGCGGGCCGCGACGCCCTCGTGACGTCGACGGCAGCGTTCGCTGGGTTTAAGTACGTCGAGGATCCGGCGCGGCGTGGTGCGGCGTCCCCGGCAGCACCGCCAACCACCGCGATCAAGCCGCTCGTGGTGCCGCTGTTTGACATCACGGACCAGGACGCAGCGCTCGCGCGCGCCGTGCCCTACCTTTCCCCAGAGGTGTACGTCTCTGCGCATCGCCAGCTGGACTCGTCGAGCAAGACTGGGGCGCCGTCGCCGCCGCCGGTGCACGCCTTCTCGGACGATGTGTGGAACTGCGCCGTGGTTGCACTGGAGGCGGCGTTGAGCGGCTTTGACGTGGCCAACGCGCGGGCGTGCCACCTCGCGCCGCCGACGTCGCGTCGCTCTGCAGATGCGGATGCGTGCGGGGATGCGGGGGAAGCCTCAACCGTGTATGCTGCGGTGCTGCACTCCTTGACGCACGTGCACGCGCAGCCGCAGGCTGCGGCCCACAACTACCTCTACGCAGCGCTCTACCACTTCCAACTTCTCGTGAAGGGCGGCTGCGGTGATGCACCCCGATCGGCCGCAGCACGGGTGGGCGCCTACGACGACGGCGACGACAGCGCAGACGACGCGGCAGGCCTTGAGTGTGACGACGACAGCAGCGTCAGGTCGCCCTGGCAGCGCGCGGACTCCTCCGTGCCGGCCAGCCCCGACACCGCCTTCGAGCCTGCCAACTCGATTGTGCTGCTCTCACCTGCGCGTCTCGCGCGCGAGTGGCGGCGCTACCTGCGCCGCGCCCACGGGCCAGCGTGCCTGCGTCCAGGCGGCGTGGTGGCGGAGCTGGCGTGCAACGGTCTGTCGTGGCGCCGCTCGGAGCGCTGGAACGCGTTCGGCATGGCGCACGTAACGCGGAAAGAGATGTCGAGGGCGCGGACGTCGACGCCGACAGATCGCGCTTCGCCGTACGCGCCGCAGCGCCTGCCGGACAACCGCGTAATGCTCGACTCCCCACACGTTCAAGCTTCGCCGTCGCAGCAGCAGCCGCCACGGCAGCAGCACTCCGCCTTCTCCTCGCGCGACTCGCCCTCGGCATCAGTCACCGGCACTCGCAGCGGCAACGGCAATGGCGACAGCAGCAATGCCCCGTCCTCCTCCGCCGCCTCCTCCACGTCGGCGTCTCCACATGAGCGGGACGGCGCGGCAGGCCTGGCGTCTACACCATCACCGCACACGCTGTTGGTCGAGGTAGCCGCGGACGTGAACGCATCAGGGGCCGATGCAGGGCGGCACCGTCACCACCCCGACGTGCACCTCGATCCCCCGTTCTTGACGCGCGCAGAGCGGCAGGAGACGCGCAGGACGGCCACGACGCCGATCGATGATGACGCCGACAACAACAACCGCACCGCTGCTGGTGGTGTTGGCAGTGAAGAGGAGGAGGAAGAACGGGCGAGTGAGGAGGAGAACAGTCAAGACGAGCGGTCAGCCGCCCGAGGCGGCGCACGGCGACTCGCGGTCGCGGCTACCAGCGCGGTGACGGCGCTGTCGGGGCTAGCACTCTTGCCACAATCGCCGTACTCGCTCGCGGCGGCGAACTCGCCCACCTTCAGCGCGTCCTCGGCGACATCACCGCTTTTCCACAGCGCACGTGCAGCGGCGATTGCCGCAGCATCAGCAGCCGGGACATCACCGCGGGCGGCGTCGGCGGGAGTGTCCCCCCTCCCACAGCTTCCGCCGCGGCAAGACCGAGTCTTCAGCGCCCTCGACGCGCCCCTGCTGCGCCTGCTCGGCGTCGAGCGCAGCACCATCAACTGCAGCGGAGGAAGCGCTGGCGCAGTGACGGCGATGGTGCAGCGCGGCGGTGTCGGGAAGACGGATGTGTGGATGCGTCTTGCGAGCTACCTGCGCCGCTGCACCACGACGGCGGCGGTGCTCGCGGGTGGCGGGGCGGCGGTGCTGACGTCCACCGCGGCGGCGGCGGCGGCCGGTGGTGGCGGTGCGGTGGGGAAGGCGAACGGGGCCGTGGCAGAGGCCGCGGATGTCGACCGCGTGGACGAGCTGCTGCGTCTTCTCTTCCGCGCACTCGTGTACACCACGCAGCGCAGCGTGCGTGCAAGAGAGCGCACCACAGCGGACGCCAAGCCGAAGCAGAACTCAGAGGCGGCTGGAGCGGATCCGCACGAGGATGCTGCGTCGACGCCAGAGTGGGTGCCCTACGCGGCGATCAACCACCCCTTCTTCCGCGGCGTGGTGGAGCGCGGGCTGCTCACGACGTACATGATGGCGGCGGGCTTCCCCGAAACGGATGACGCTGCGGCGGGTGATGGTGGTACATCGTCCGCTAGCTCTCCCGCAGCATCGACGGCAGCGCCACTTCCGGCCTTGTCGCTGTACATACCTTCCTCCACGCTTCTGGGCACGCTCGAGTCGATCGAGTCCGCGTGGCGCGCGAACGCCGTCGTACTCGCCGCGAAGGGCGTGGACGTGTGCACTGAGCGGGTCGTGAAGGTGGCCAGCTCGTTGCGCACCCTGATCGGCGACGACATGCGCGCGTGGGAGGCGAGCGCGGCGGCGCGCGACAGCGGCGGCGGCGCCAACGGGAGCGGTGGGTTTCGTCATCGCCAGCAGCAACAGCAGCAGCTTCTTGTGCTGATGAACCCTTTTGTGGGGATGTCGACGTCGGTGCTGCCCCCTGCCGTACACCGCGCGCGGCGCGCCGTGGACGGCGTCGTCTCCGCGCTAGAGTTTGACCTCGCGCTGCAGCTGCGTCACACACAGGCTCTGCGGCGGCTGATGCTCCTGCGCACTAGCGACGCCGGCGTCGAGGCGGGAGTTGATAGGAGTGGTCTCGCGCGCGGTGCCACGGCTCCTGCCACGCGTCTGGCTGCCCAGCAGACCGCAGCCGTTGCCTCGGCCGCCGTCCAAGTACGGGCGTACATGCGGTCTACGCTGATAGCCGACTCGCGCCGGCCGCCCGCCACGTGCGCGCCGCTGTATCCGGTTCCACCGACCTTGCGCGGGGAGGTGTGGGGGTGCCTGCTGCAGGTGCCCGCCTCGTCACGCACCCGCGAGGCGCTGCTGGCCCACGCCACGCACCACACGGCGGCCAGGCCGGCGCCGCACGACCGCCAGCTCTCCGTTGACATCCCCCGCTGCCACGCGTACCACCTGCTGCTCAGCGCCTCCTCAACCGGATCGGCGCAGCTGCAGCGGCTGCTGAAGGCGTGGCTGTACCTGCACCCGACGTACAGCTACTGGCAAGGGCTGGACAGCGTCTGCGCGGTGCTGCTGACGGTGAGTGAGCGGGACGAGGCGCTCGTACTTGCGCAGCTCAACGCCGTTGTCGAACGCTTCATCGCGCACGACGAAGACAGCGACCGGACCCGCACCGGCGTTGCCGGCAGTGCCGCAGGAGGAGGGGGAGCTGGCGCCGTCACACCCGGCAAGCAGAGCAGCGGCATCGCCCTCGTCGGCGCGTCGCGCACGCTCGCACCCACGTCGACGTCATCAGCGCGTCACTCCCCGACCCTGCCACCGCCGCAGCCCGCCGTCGCTAAGCCAACGATGGAGGAGCAGCTGCGCCGGCTGACGGTGCTGCTGCGGTACTGCGATCCGCTGCTGGCACACTACCTCTTCGACATACTGCAGTGCATCCCTGAGCTGTACGCGATCAGCTGGCTGCTGACCCTCTTCTCGCACAGTCTGCCGACGCGCAAGGTGTACCTGCTGTGGGACTTCCTCTTCACCGACGGCAGGATCGCGGCGGTGGTGGTGCTCTGCGCCGCGGTGATGATGCACAAGCGGGAGCGGCTGCTCAGCAGCGACTTCTCAGGGTGTCTCGCCGCCTTCAGCAGCGGCGCCTCGGCGCTGAACGCCACCGCCGCGGTTGGGGACGCGCGGCACCTCGTCGCGTCGCTGCCGCCCTCCGTCCTCACCACCGCCGCGGGTGGGCCACGGGAGCGCAGTGCGGCGGGGGTGCGGGACAGCTTCGACTCGATGCCGCAGTTCACGTCGAACGCGGACGGCAGTGGTCCAGGACCGGTGGCCACCGTCGCGAGTTTGCATGTCAGCGACCTCGCGGCGGCATTCGCGGCACCGACCGCCACCGCGTCCGGGTCAGGCGCGCAGGACGGCAGCGCCGAGGTCCGTGCGGACGCCGTGCAGTGGTACCACAGCGGAGTCTATTTGGTGGACTTGCGCGGCGTCGAATCGCCGCAGCCGACGCGCGAGGCGGTCTTAGGCGCCCTGCACGTGCCTCTCTCTCCGCAAGACCCCGCCTCGTTTGGCATGAACGACACGGACAGTGGCGTGTCAACCCCGGCGGCGGCTCTGCTGAGCATGGGCAGCAGCAACAACAACATCGCGGACGGGGCGGGATGGGGGATCGTGGAGCAGCAGGAGCGGCGGCAGGAGCGGGTGCAAGCCGCGCAGGACGCTTTGACGCGCCGCGTCGAGGACGCTGCTGCAGCGATTGTGCGCGCGGTCGGCAACACGGCGATGGCCGCGCTCATCCCGCGAGCGACGGCAGCCGACAACGACGGCAATGGAAGTCGTGCACCGGCGCCGACATCACGGACACCCCCGCCGTGGCCGGTGCACCCTATCGTGCTGAAGACGGCACGTGCCCCGCACGTCGTGCTGCTCACCTCCGGCACGGCCGATGCGCGCGAGCTGCCGGTGGCGCATCAGCTCGGTGTGGAGCTGAACGCCTGCGGCGTGCATAACGTGAGCGTCCTCGCCGGCGGGGTCGCGAGTCTGCGGCGGGCGTTGCCTGGGCTGCTCGTCCATCGCGCGCCGTCTGTGTGACGGTGGTCCCCCCCCCTTCGGATGACGGCGTGGTCCCCGTGTACCAGCATGAAATCGCGGCCGATGGTGTCGGACAAGGGTGGTTGTGTGCGGTGCGACGTGGATCTTGCTGCCCTGCGGCGTGTACGCGCGCGTTTCGTGTCCGTTGGCACGTGCTTTGAGGTGCAAATGCGTGTGTGCGTGTGTGTGCGTGTTCCCGCGTTCTTGGTAGCAGGAAGACGAGGCCGGCAACGAGCGCAGGAGACCGCAGCAGCAGCAAACCCGGCGTTGTGCGCGCGAGGTCGTGGCATCGAGCTCAGCCGCTTGACCGCTTCAGACGCGTTTGCAGACCAGCCTCGTCACCACACCGCTGCCCACACCCTCCCTCTTCACCACCGATCCCCCCCCCCACTTACCTGCACACGCACAAACACACACACACACGTCACTGTCCGACTCCTCTCGTCGTCTCTTCAGCGACCCTCGTGAAGCTCCCCCGTTGGCATTCCCCCCNTGCACACGCACAAACACACACACACACACACACGTCATTGTCCGACTCCCCTCGCCGTCTCTTCAGCGACCCTCGTGAAGCTTCCCCGTTGGAATTCCCCCCCCCCCCCCCCACCGACTCCAACGTACCCGCACACACACACACACACACGCACACACAGCTCACAGCTCACAGAAGCCTCTATTCTTGTTTTCATCTTCAACATGGTTCACCTTCACGTGCGTGACGCCGGCGGTGCCCTGCTTTTCTCCGCGGCCCTGCCCGACACCGCAACGGTGGGCGATGTGATGGAGCAGATCAACACGCACGCACCGCAGCTGCGCGATCGCATCTCCGGGATTTCGAATCGAGCGCGCGGCACGAGCGTTGCGTGCCGCTCACCCGTGCCGCGTGGCGGTGTCGATGCGCAGCGCCTCTCGCAGACGCTGGCGGACGCGGGTCTCGTGCAGCGCGGGGCCGCGGAGGAGACGATTCACCTTCTCTTGACCGCGCCTGCCCCCGCCCCCGCCCCCGCCGCGCTGTCGCCCGCGGACGCGGCAGCGCGCATGATGCAGCTCTTCGCTGGGGGAGGAGGTGCCGCCGCTGCTGCTGCTGCTGCTGCTGCATCCGTGCGGGCGAGGGCGGCGACGGCGACGAACGCAATCGCCGGCGGTGCGAGACCCTCTCCCATCGCAGCGGCTAGTGGCGCGGCTGCTCCTGCACCGGCGGCGCCGTCCGACGGGACGGAGCCGGACGGCATGACGGCGTATCAAATCGAGATGCAGCGTCGTATCTACGCCCAGATCCAGCAGCAGCAGATCGACGAAAACCTCGCCAACGCGCTGGAGTACACACCGGAGGCCTTCGCGCGGGTGGTCATGCTGTACGTGCCGTGCACCATCAACCAGATCCCCATCAAGGCCTTCGTGGACTCGGGGGCGCAGAACAGCATCATGAACATGCGAACGGCAGAGCGGTGTGGGCTGATGCGACTGCTCGACGTCCGCATGCGTGGGGTTGCCGTGGGGGTGGGCCGGCAGGAGATCATTGGTCGCATTCACATGACACCCGTGAACTTGTCCGGCATGCACATTCCCTTTGCCTTCTACGTGATCGAGGACCAGCCCATGGATCTCATCATCGGCCTCGATCAACTCAAGCGGCACCAGATGCTCATCAACCTTCGTGACAACTGCCTCGTCATCGACGACGTCACGGTGCCCTTCTTGCCGGAGAGCGAGCTGCCACGCTCTGCGGAGGTGGACATCGACGGGAACGGCGAGAGCAGCGACGGCGGCGCGGCAGCGCAGGCGGCAGACCCCCACGCCAACGAGGAGGCCACGCCGCGGCACCACGACCCCATGCCTACAGCGCCGGCTGTGACCGCTGCAGCTGCAACGTCGGGCGCAACCCCGCCAGCAGCGCCGGCATCATCATTACCGCCGCCGCCCCCGCAACAGCAGCAGCAGCAGCAGCCGTTCCCGGCGCCGGATGAAGCCGAGCGGCAGTTGCGCGTGCGCTCCTTCATGGACTTCACGGGCATCAATGAAGTGGGGGAGGCGGCGCGGCTGCTGGAGGCGGCCGACTGGGACGCGGACGCCGCTGCGGCGCTCTTCTTCGAGGAGTGAAGAAGGTGGGCTCGTGCCGCGCGCGTCACTCCCTTGTCTTCCTATGCGCCGGGTGAGGGACTGCGCGTTGCGGGCTGGAGGTGGATCAGTACAGCGGCATGCGGATGGCCTGATCCGCTTTACATCCTTCCCGTGTGAGTTCGCAGATGTGCGCTTTGCGTGTTCTTCTCCAGCGGTGGTGCGTGCCCACGGCACGTCGTGTCGGTCGTGCGCTGCACCACTGATGTCACCCTCTCACACTCAAACACGCAGACGCACACGCCGATGCCCTCATGTACAGCCTCTGTGCTTCACCCCTCCCCCGCAACACCAACCCTCAAAGCCGGAGCGCCGTTGCAGTCGGCATCGCGCCAACGCAGTGGCCCCTTGGGCATCCCCTTGCTGTGTCACACTCGCGTGCAGTCAACCGCTTCATCTGCATCCAGCCAGCCACACACATACAAACACGCCCCAGACACACGAGTACCTGCGTGCCCTCGCGGTCGTGGCTGTCGCTGTGAACATCGTCGTCTTTCTCGTTCCCCTGCTTCCTGCTGAAGTGCGACACTCCCGTGTCATCGGGGAGGAGCCGCGCGCTCACAAGGGGCGGGAGGGAAGAGAGAGCGAGTGAGTGAGTGAAAGTGCGGTCCAGGCAGCCCAAGTTGATGTGCACCGAGAGAGTGTGGCGGGTTCGTGTTGCTGCCGTGCAGCGGGCGAAGGCAGAAACTGAAACGAGAGGAAAACAGCAGCACACGCAGCGTTGTGCGCGATGCGTGTGCGGGGAGGAGGGGAGGGGGCCTCTTTGGTGTGTCTGTGTGCTGGTGTGCACGTGCTACACATCCACTCCCGCTCCCCTCGACATGGGTGAAGGGTCACATTGGGGAGGCGCGTGGTGACAGCACCGGCTTCTCCATCGCAGCCGTGGATACAAACGCCAAACACAGCGATATCCACACACGCAATCGCTGCGAGGGGGGTGACCATTGCCGCGCGATGTGTGTGAGAGACCGTCCTCCGCCTGCATCAGCACGCATGTAGCTGTCCTCATTCTGCATCTCTCTCTCTCTCGCTCTCTGTCCAACACCTATGGCTGATGTGTGCGTGCTTGCGCCCTCGACGTTGGAACTCCTTTCCGCATCACACATACGCAAACACACGTGCAGTTAAGGTGGTAGCTCCATCAACGTGAAGCAAGCACGCCGGGCCCCTGCCTCGTACCTGCCCTTACCCACACACATACACACAAGCGCCCATACGCACATACACGCACGCACGCTCGCCTGTGCACCATCGCGCTCGCACACGCGTTTTTTTTGTGTGTGTGATTGTGTTGTGCCACAATGGCGTCCACAGCCACCAACGCAGCGGGGGGCAACGCCGCCGCGGGTGCGGCCACGCTCGGCGGCCAGCCAGCTGCCCCGGCGCACGGCAACACCGTCGGCTTCCGCACCAAGACGATGAATAACACCACCAACGGCACGTCGGCCTCCCCGCAAGGCGGATTCTCCTTCCCCGATAACACAAACGCGAACGGGTTGGGCGGCACATTCGGGGTGACCTCCGACCGCATCAAGCTGCTCGCCGGGATGCTGGCGAAGCTGCCCGATCTCGACCTCAGCGAGATGGCGCGTGTAAAGGCGTGCTTCACTGCCGTGCTGGGTGAGGGTCGCGAGAACATCGTCAATGGGCTGGAGCTGCGCGTCGTGCTCGGCGAGCTCGGTGTGTACCCGAGTGAAAACGAGCTCAACCTGATCCTGCGTGCGTACCGCGATCGCGTCAACCTCGTCACCCTCACGCAGTACCTGCGGCTGTACAAGAAGGAGTTCTGGGTCGCGCGGGCGGCGGCGGCGACGGCGGCGGTGGTGGCGGCCGGCAGCCCCGGCTCCACCGCGGCAGCGGGTGCGGGGGCCCCCTACACCGGGCGTCAGGAGAGCTCACCCTCGGCCGGCGCGCACGCCTTCAAGGCGTTCAGCGGCAGTCGCGCCAAGCCTGGCGTGGCCGGGCAGTCGGGGGACGAGGACACCCTGAAGGCCTTCGTGGCGCTTGGCGGAGAGGAGGACGGCGGGGGTGAGATCGATGCTGGTGCGCTGCGCGATGCCATTCGCGGCTTCGGCCTGACGATCGACATCGACGCGATGATCCGCACGGTGGACGTGCACCACTCCGGCGTGCTCGACTACGTTGACTTCTGTGCCCTCTGGTCGTCGCCCGCTGGCGCTGACGGCACGAACACGAACCACAGCATGGGCAACGGGGGGAGTGACCTGACGATGGGTGAAGCCCTCCTGCGGGAGTCGGCGGAGAACATCGGCAGCCGCCGGCACTCCTCGATTGGCAGTCCGAACGACGCTGCGCATCAGCAGCTGATGTCCATCCTCGGCGCCGCCACGCCGCGGCGCACGAGCCTCGCCGCTGGCGCGCTGCGCCGCCGGTCCCAGATGCTCGTCTACGCGCACGAGCTGGCGAACAACAACGCGGGCAGTACCGTGCGTGGGTCGTCGCCGGGCAGCACGCGCACGCCGCAGGACGGCGCCGGCGCTGTTGGCCCGTACGGCGCTCGCTCGTACCCCAACGCGAGCGCCACCAGCGGCGCCACAATGGCCCTCGCGGGTCACAAGTCTGTCATGGCGCCACCGCCGACGCCGCTGACGGAGGACGAGCACATGCTGCTGGTCAGCATGTACCTCTTTCCCGAGCTGTACGAGAACTTGATCCGCCGCGCACCGCGCTTCGCGGCGGGTGGCAACGGGACCGGGGCCGCGGCGAACGGGCAAGGCGGCGGCGGCGGTAACGGCGCGGAGTCGTCGGCCTTCAGCGGCAGCATCTACCAGAAGCGACTCTCGCGTCAGGTCACGAGCGCCGGCGCGCGGGCGCGCAGCCGCAGCCAGGGCCGCACGCTGGGCGCCTCGAGCAAGAAGGGCAGGGGCGGTGGTGGTGGTGGGGAGGAGAGTGGGGCGATGGGGACCGGCATCGGCGGCGACTTCTTCTCGCCCAAGAATCAGAACGTCTACCGACCGCCCAGCCCGATGATCCTGTCGATGCGCAACAGCACCGCCTACCGCAATCGCCTGAAGCGGCTCGAGGAGCAGCGCCGCACCACGCAGGCCGCCGGCGGCCCCGGCAACGGAGGCGGTGCAGGCAGCACCGCCGGCGGCAGCGGGGGCCTCGCGCAGACGACGCAGCCGCCGACGCGCGGCTCTCTCGGGGGCCGTGGGGATGGCGACTTTGATGGAGCCGCGCCGACGGGTGCCCAGAAGGGTGCGACGTGGTGATGGACCTCGACGGTGCGCATGCCTCCCCTCCCCTCCCTCCCTCACACCTACCTCCCGGCTTCCCTTTTCGTGTGAGGGTGCGCTGTTCGTCTGTTAGCTTGAACCCCTCCTTCCCTTCCCTTCCCTTCCCCCGATGTACGCATGGCGTCGTGCTCCCGTGGGCTGCGTGCCGCTGAGGCCCTCGGCTACGTCTTTCGCCCAGTGGGGCGTGGGGGGAGAGGCGCTCCCCTCGCGCATTATTCGACAACGTGAATCCACCTCACCCCTCCGCCGCATGTGTGTGTGTGTGTGTGTGCGTGCGGGGTCGGGTGCGCGGTCCTAATGTGAGTCGCACGTGCGTAGTAAGCGCTGATTTCTCGCTCTTTGCTTCCCCGTGTCTGTGTGTGTCTGTGCGTGTGTCTGTGTTTTGATGCTGTTGTTGGAATGCCACCGATGTAGCTACTCCCTTCTCCCGTCTCTGGCGCACTTCCTTCGTTTCCGCTCCGCTGTACACTAGTATGAGAATTAAACCTCTTCTCCCCCACCACCACCACCACCTTCCATGCCCCTTCCTCCATCCACTTGCCCACTCTGTCTCTCTTTCTCTCTGGCATGCGTGTA
Organism: Zelonia costaricensis; assembly: GCA_030849075.1. Taxonomy (NCBI): domain Eukaryota; phylum Euglenozoa; class Kinetoplastea; order Trypanosomatida; family Trypanosomatidae; genus Zelonia; species Zelonia costaricensis. The sequence goes on along the minus strand of JASAOO010003466.1, from coordinate 2,236 downwards.
TGTATAAGGCGTAGAGAAGGCGCGTGAGAGAGCGTAGGTGGGGGGGGGGGGAAGGGCGGACGTGGTGTCCTATGCACGCAAACACACGTACACACACAATGGTACTCTCTCTTGATCGCTCGGCTTCACTACGTCGCTCCTTCGTGTTTCCAGTCGACGATGCAACTTGCTGCAAGTACAACACTGCAATGAAGTGAACAAGGAAGATGAGAAATGCAGCGCACAGCTGCACGACGCACGGGGTGATCATCAGCGCACTCGTCCTCCACCCGTCCCCTCCCCCGTCTCTCTTCCACGGAGCTCAGTGGACCGCTGAGGCAGCTGGAACAGGAAGCATCGCGCGTATGAAGGCTGCGCGGTAAAGAAGGGAGGAGGTGTGTGTGCGTGCCACGCGCCTGCAGGCGTGGTGTGACGCAACCGCCACTCGATCAGTGCCTGAAAGGGAGGCACGGGGCAGGCACTGTCGCACGTGGGTTTCTGCCACGTCCATGTACGCGCACGTGCGCTTGGGCGTGGCTACCGTGCGCGGCCCTCTTGTCGTGGGTCTCTGGATGGTCGAGCCCCCCCCCTTCCCCGCCACCATCACGGCAACCACCATGTGACCGCACTCCTCTGGCACAAACCCGCTCTCTCACTCACGCGCTTGACTTGTTCCGCCGGTAACGCCCCCCCCCCCTCCCCTTCCTTCTCCCGGTTTCTCTGTGGCGCGATGATACTGGCCCACATGCGGCCCACACCCACCCACACAAACGCACACACACACACACACATACACATACCCGCACTGCGATCGCCACCCTCGGCCTTCTCCCTCACCCCCTCCCCTGCCGCCTGCACCACAGCAGGGAACGCCTTCGTGCCCACGTTGTATTCAGGCGTCTGCCTATCCCGGCCCCGCCCCGCCATCCTCCCTCTCTCTTTCTCGATCGCCCAGACTCATCGAGAGCACGGGAGGGACGGGGGGGCCATCAGCACCGAGGAACAGAGAAGTCGTGAATCGAGGGCGGCGACGCGCCAGCCGCCGCCAACGTAGAGCAGCAGCAGTTCGCGCTGCTTCATCCCCCGCTGGCGCACCTCAGCTCTTCTCTTCTCCTCCCCCCCCCCTCGTTGTGCGTCTCTGCGTCTGTGCGTGTCAGTACCGCTACGTACAGGTCCTGCGTGCCCCCCTCCTCTCTGTGTTGCCAGTGTGTGTGTGTGTGTCTACCATCGAGACGCACACCTACGCACCTCTGCTTAAGGCACCCTTGTGTGTTTTGTGTGCGTTTATTGATAAGCGAGCGCGCGTAGACGCGGCATGTCCACCCCCACGATGCGAGATAGCGTGCCGACGTCCAGCGGTGCGCCCGTGGCATCGGCCACCACCAGAACGGCGGCAACGGGAGCTGGAGGAGCCGCCGACGGCAGCCGCTCGCCGCCCGTGTCGTCCCCGCTGCCGGGCTTGACAGACTCGGGCCCGAAGCCGCCGCGGCGAGAGCCGTACCGGCCCTTCGCCGCCTCCCCCACTCCGCCAGCCACTAACGTCACCAGCGCGACAGCCTCAGCACCGCCCACTGCAGGGGCAGCGGCAGCCAGCCCTGCGGCGCTCTTCGCTTCGTCTTTGTCGCTTGACTTGCAGCGACGCGTGGCACTGCGCAGCGAGGCGGTTGCCAGGGCCCGCGCAGACAGCGGCAGCGGCAAGGGCAACGCGACTGCACCAGCGCTGCCCTCCATGGCCTGTACGTCCTTTGTGTCGCCGCGGTCATGCACCGGCAACGGAGGCGGTAGCGGGACTCTGAACGGACTCGCTGCTCACGCTTCGGGGACCGCGGTGAGCGCCATGCCGAGCCACTCCGCGGCGTCGTCCAGCCTGCCCGGCCCGTCGCCGTTCACAACACCTCGGCCGCTGACCTCCTCCGCCTCGCCTGCCGCCACCACCGCATTACCCGCAGCTGCTGGTGGCCCATCAGCGGGGGCCGCGCAGGGCGCCAGAGCGGCGGGTGGCACCCGGAACGGTGCCGCAGGTGGCTTGAGTGGGCGCTCCCCGCCGCCGCCGCCCTCGGGCGGGACCGCCTCGCTACCCGACGCCGCTATCCAACGCGTGCGCGTGGCATCAATGTCATCATCATCGATGAAAGCAGCAGCGGCAGCAGTCCACTACGCCCGCACCGGAAGTCTGCTTAACGCGATCAGCGAAAGCACCCGCGCTGGTGGTGGAAGTACGGAACTGAGCGCCTCACCCCTCGTACCGGCGCCGTCC